>JASVER010000032.1:6411795-6443747 GCA_030449065.1 Oceanodroma leucorhoa | reverse complement strand
GCTTCGGGACATGGTTTAGTGGGCATGGGTACTGGGTTGATGGTTGGACACGATGATCTTAGAGGTCTTTTCCAACCTTAATGATTCTATGATTCTATGATTCTATGATTTCAGTGTATTATTTGTCCTGTGCTGTGTCTCCTTTGAACATTTTTGCCCTCCATCAGCATGTTCTCTGTCTTTATAATGATTTTCTTCCTCATGACTTCTCTGTTGTGTAGGACTGGAGCTCGGACATGACACACTGTATGTTGTAAGGAGTTGGTTTCCATGTGGATCCCCCAGTGTTGGTGTGGTCTCACCCCACAGCTGTTCTCAGATGCAGAATACTTCCTGTGGATTTACTCACTCTTCCCCAGAGATTTCTCTTCTGGATGCTAATCTTTGCTGACTTTCACTGACCTTATGATGGTGAAAGCTGTGGGGTACGTTTCTTCAGCTATTTTTTTGCTTCAAATAATCTGATGTGATCTTCTCATATAAGGTAGTGAAGATTCTGCTTTCTGTTTTGGTTCCTCATAAAAGTATTTGGACACTCATTTAAATGTCACTGCAATGTATATTACACATATCTACTCAACACTTAAGAATCAAAGACAATCCTTTCATGCAGTCAAATGGTCTCATGGGGGGAAAAGGTAGCAACATCATCCAGAGGAGGGAGGACGAGAAAGGACAGAAATAATTCAGCGCTTGCTTAGGGCAGGAACCTTAGGGTTAGACATCTTTAAGATGGAGCAGGCGTTTTGACGAAGGTTGGACGAGAACGGGCAGAGAGAGAAGATACTGACAGGTGCACAGAATGGGCACAGTAATACTTGTGATAGCAGCCAGAAGACAAAGGACAGCTGAAAAGACAGAGTGCTGAGAAAATAAAGCATAAAAAGCTATAAGAAAGGAGAGATACCTTCACCCATCCCCAAAATTCCACCCTATAGGTTATTAATTCTTTCTGTAAATATGGTGCTGTCAGGGTGCRTTGCTTCAGTGGTCACTTATATCCCTTAATAATCTCAGACAATCAGGCAGCAAATGCTCAAGGCATGCAAACATTGAAGCTCCTGTGAGAAGGAAGGTCATCCTGCCCCATTTTCATACCTTTCCTCACAAGGGAGGTCCTGAGCAGGTGGGAAAATGTGCCAAGCAGGGTATGCAATGGCAAAAAATCCACACTAGCAACATGAGGACATCAGATGAGGTCTCTACACTTGCGCTAGAGAAAAGGCCCAAGCCTGCACGCCCTGCCAGAGGTTGGCTGAGTGTGGTGCGGACAGAACGACAGCTCCYAAGCACCGGCAGAGGCTCTCAAGGGCAGAGACGCAAGATCCTTGGGCATCTTTCACACCCAAATCAGAGGCAAGTGTCTCGAGCAACCTCTCTGTGTAGATGCTGAGGTACCTCTCTCCCAAATCCAAGTCTGAGCACAGCCTGCTATACACGAGGATATCAGAGGCAGTCCCCAAGATGCTGTCAGGCAGGTAGTAATGACTGCACCCCAGGGGACCCTTCCCAGTGGCTCTGGGCATCCACCATAGGACCACCTCAGCTCAGCAGCCACTCTGCTTGCCATAGAACACAAAAAGTGTGGACAAGTGATATTACAGCACATCAACTGATGTTCCTACTGCTGCTAATACTGATGGATCTGAATGAGCAGATGAAACAACTTAAAATATGAAGGGTTAGAGAGCCCAGAGTAAATACTCCCCCAAATACTACYATTTTGGGCTGATATAAGGGGTTTTACTCACATAAGTATTCCCATGTATTAAAATGGGATTGCTCACGTGAATACATCAGGTCTTATGCAATGTTTGGGKTTTTTTTTCCTTTTATAAGGTCTTAATGTGACTATTGCTGTCTTTTCTTACAAAGATAAACAGATTTTTACTGTGGTATTCCATATTGTTACCTCTTTCTAGTTAGGTTTTATAAGTACTGATTTACATAGATAATGTTTTTGATATTTTTTTTGCCTCTCTTACTGTATCATTGTTAATTTGTGCATTTGATTAAACTGATGAGAATGTTCTTATTACAATTCAGTTTATTGACTATAATGGAATGAGTGGCAAATCTCTCTCATGCACGATTTCCTCTTATATAARTGAATTCTTATTCCTTTGACTGCTTGTTTTCTTAAATCCAGTGTATTTTCTTTCTTGCTTTTATCTTTTTCTTTTGTAGGTGTTGCTGACCTTCATCCAAATTGTGTTCTCATAATCAGGTAATATAACCACAATCTTTAAGCTTCTTCCCAGCTTTATTCTTTCTCACATATAATGGATGAGCTCCATTTAAGCTACAGCCACCAGTATCTCCGTTCAGGTCCATGCATTGGAGTTAATGGGGAGCCTTGCTGTGGCTAAGGGAACTAAGATACAAGGGAATGAGGGAAGCTGAAAAGAAGAACTGCAGTAGGAGAGTTTAGCAAACTTTTTTCACAGGACAATGATTATGATCTGTTCGCTCTCTTCTATTTAAAAATCATCTGAAACTGGGCTTTGCCACAGTGCATGCTCAAGCTCTGTGTTGCCTTTGAATTAATTGCTATGACTCTCAGCCTTATTATTAATGTGTACTGTGTCACTGATAAWCCAAATCACCTGTGTTATATCTGCTCCTTGGTTCAAAGGTTCATTAAATCCACAAAGGACTCTCAAGATGGATGTGTATGTTTCCARTGTGCCTACATATTTGTGTAAGCCTCTGTTTGCAAATTCATGTCCAGAGAATGTAAGTAGCCCTGTCTTCAAAAATTTTTACTCATAATTGGCCATGCAATGCACTTTCAAAGGCATATAAAAAAGAAAGTAAACAAATTATTGAATGAACATTTACAGATATTGTTCTGCAATATTTGCCCATGTTTAAAGTGTTTATAGAAGTATGATACATGATACACAGATTTTATGTACAAATAATGCAAACATTGCCCAATAAAGACTCCAGACAGCACATTGCCATATGAATATTGTTTCTGACTCAGCTGAATCCCAGTGTTTAAGTCATTACGATTAAGTAATGGATGGCTTTTGGGAAATGAATTGATGGTCTCAGACTTGTTCCTGCTGGGCAGTTATCACCATCATACAAATGAAATCATTATCCTATTGCTTTACGAGCTCAGGAGAGAGGCAATGAACAGGATAGGTAAAGTAGCTGAACTACACCTTGTCTTTAAAACAAGGTGGCAGCTAATTAACAGGATGCTATGGCGTAACTTTTATTCCCTCTGCCCTTGCATGACTTCTTCAGGATGAAAAATAGAACTCCTAAGGTCTCTGAAACTTTCTTATAAGTGAAATTACAGATACAAAAGCTCCAGGCAGGTTCCTGTAATTCCTACGTGAAGYTGCTGGTTTTACTGTCAGAATTTTATACAAAATGTTTTCTCAAATCTTTACTAATGACTGGAAAATGAGTCCTTACTTAAAAGCAACCTGACCCTTGAAAAACAATGAGATGGTTAAAGAAAAGCAAAATAAAAATATGCAAGAATGCAGCACTAATTAAATAACTTATCTGGGGGAAAGGCATCTTCAGATCTTTTTCATCAGCTCAGAACTGCTTAAGAAAAGTGTATTCTACTGAAAAAAGAGTTCAGCTATTTTCAGTACCTAAAGCCAAAGATATATATTATACAACTGAAAGGTCAGGAGATGCCTTAAGATATCATCTACTCTGTCAGGCCTTTGGAAGCCAGGATCAAGATGTATCATTCTTGACCATTGTTTGTCTAACCTGTTCTTGACCCTGTATCTCTGATGATGGAGATACATTTACCCTGTAACCTGTATCTCTGATGATGGAGATWCCATTTATCCATCTAACAGTACATCCCACTGTTTAATTAACCTTACTTTTCTCATTTTTCCTCATGTCTAGCCAGACTCTTCTATGCATCAGTTTAAGCTGTGTCTTGTCTTACTGACTGTGTATTTGGAAAGAAGTTTATTTCACTCTTCTTTGCACCAGCTTTTCATATACTTTTATATTTTTCTCATACASCTTGTTCAACGTTCTCTTCCTAGTGGCAAGAAAACAGAGTTTGTTCAGWTCTTCCTTGAAGGTCATGTTTTCTAGACTTCTGAAGGCTTTTGCTGCTTTCCTCTGGATTCTGCCCTTAAAACCTTACTAGATTTAATTTACATGATAACCACTGCTTCGATTTTTTACCCCCAAAACCTTGTCCTGCGATAGCACATTTGATTTGCTTGACAAGATTTATCCTTGACAAACTCATTGCCCCAGTCATAACCTATGTACTTATTCTTYATAGGGCAAGAGATCAACTATTCAGTTTTCTCCTCTCTAAAGTATAAACCAGATGTGAAGATTCTCATTAAATCATAATGGTTAATATTTTTTTTTATCCTTGTTATTATGGCAGTCTTCAAGGAACTGAGAAAATGAGAATATGGCGGGGTTTAAACATTCTTCTGAGAGCTGTCAATAAACCAGTCAATTCAAGTATATAGTATGTGTGTCATTCAAACTTGTAAAAATTCCTGAAGTCTCATCTGTCTTTGATGAGCTTGTTTTAGAAGAGATAGTGGTTGTACCATGAGACACAAAGGATCTGAGCATCTCTGTCAAGCAAAGGTCAAACAGAACTCACTTGTGGCTGGCCACTGCAAGGCAAAAAGTTATTGTTATCTCAATGGCCCTTTGCTCAGCATGGCATTGAGGAATCATCAGATAGCCAGTGGRGATCAGCAACAGTGTGGAACCCTGTAACCAGATATTGATTAAGCATGCCAAGTAATAGAACAATGAAACCGATTGGTCTTATTCATGATAGCTCATGAATTACCTGGAAACTCATAATACAAGTAAGATAACAACTATCCTAACATCCTGATCATTTAAGTTTCATAAAGTAGTTTCCCCTCCAAAGATTGTTTTCCCATTGGGAAGCTGTCCTCATGGGTTGTTATAAAACCACCTCCCTTGCCTTTCATAGTGTTTCTGCTTCCACACATTTTCATAGCCTTCTCCCCAGATGTCTCTCCTGAGAATGTGAGTAGGAAAAATAGAGTAACAATAAAGCCATGCTCCCCCATGAAAAACAAAGAATAACAACAGATGTAGAAGATCCCTCTCACTTCCCTGCAGAATAAAACTAGCAAATACAAAGTTGCATGATGGACTGCTCTCCTCGGTTCCCCTTAAGAAAATAAAATACACAAAACGTTAGTAATAAAGTCCTGCTTTGTCGCTTAAGAGATTCTCAAAAACATGCTATTGTTGCTAAGAATCATACAGAATAAAAGTAATATGGCAATAAACAGGCCTTATGGGTTTTGCCACAATTTCATCCTTGAGAAGTCTCCTTCAGGGGGGCCCCAAGCAGACATTCATGCAAAGAATAGGAGTGCTGGAGATGGAATATCACATCTGTTGCAGAGTTTATACCCTGTGTAGCACTACTGGCAAGGAGGCACAAAGAGGGAAATATGCAGCGCAAATGTGGAAGTTTTGTGTTGGATTTAGCGGAAGAGGGAATTCAGGTGTTACTTCAGGCCTCCTGTGGATGCATGTTGGCTGGCAATCATGTATTCCTGCAGAGCAGGAACATCAAGCTCTGAGATTTGCCTATGTAAGTAAAAGCCTGGCTTGATGTAGAAATACGGATTTTGCTGCAGTGGTGAAATGAGGCCCCTGTAATCCTCATCTCCTCTTTCACCAGACCACCACTAGATTAATTCTMATGTCTTTTGCTGACAGGTTTACAAATTACCTCATTAGTTCCTGTGAGTCTGCATTCTTCCACTCAGTGTGTGAGAACAAATAAGCAAAGACAAAAGCAAATGCAAAAATCACAGCAGGCTGGAATTCCCACACTAAGTATTTGTCAGGCAACACAATGGTATGGTATAAGGAATTCATGCAACAACAACAACAAACGTCTCRGTCAAAATAATTATGTTTGATTTATGCCAGCCACAGAAAGGAATATCTGGTTTGATTAGTTATTGAGACAATATATTGATCAGTCTTATAATCACATTTTCCTGGAGCCCATACACTCAAACTACAGGTACTCTATGCATATTGCATTACTGCTAAGTTGCCATTAAAATATTTTATTCTTTTTCATAATTGTCTTACACTATTACGTTTGTGCTAACAAAGTCCAGTTTTACATGAACAAGTACAGTTGTAAACAATATATATTATACAAATGTATATTAATATGTAAACAATAGCTACAACTATGCATGTGTTTTCAAGATGAAAAAATGGAACCTTTTCCTTCATAGAAATATTTAAATGCTATGTATTTATTGACTACCTACCAATCTTATCACTTCTAGATGAGCAAACCTGTTTTTGGGAAGGCTATGCTGCACATCCGTTTTTAAAGCTAGAAACTCAGCAAGGCTTCATAAAGTCTTATAACTCAGGCTTGTGGGAGCTAGTTTTGAGTCATATGTTTTATAAATCCCATCTYCTTATTGCCCATGATGTGCCAAGTTTACAGCTTAGCTTGAAGTGTGGTATTCTCTGCACAACAATGTGCACAAAAGCTCTGTTAATTTTTTGTTTGATTTTCTCTGTTCTGCCAAACATGAATGCTTAAAGTCCATAGTTAAGTGCCTGAAGAATTTGTTTTCATTAGCACAGTCAGCAGCTCCCATGCACATCTTGTGAGATATTTTGACACTTTTGAAATACACAGACCAATTTTTAGAGCCTAAACGTGGCTTTTTTTTTTTTTTTTTTGAGGCGACAGACTTGGACTGTAAGTCTGAAAGATAAAATGGGTGAAACAGGATGCCTGGATTAAAAATATGACTTAGTAGAAATCTTAGAAAGTAGGTGGAAGGCAGAATTTCAGAAGAACACTACTAACAGTAYACAAATTATATAGGAATGACAGAATAGATATTTCCACTGGGAAAGAGGCTGAATAAATTACAGAAAGTATCAGACAATATAGATGAAATAAGATGATGTAACAAGTTGTACCCTGGGATTCCTGCGGGTGGAAATTCCACACCTAAACAGGCAGAGCAGAACGCGACAGCCGTGTGAATGACAGCCTATGTAACCAGTGGTGCCAACGATTGCAGAGAGCCAATGACCATGGGATGCTACCTACCACAGGGTCATCCAAATGGGAAGGGACTTCAGAAGGTCTCTATCCCAAAGTAGGGCCACCCCTAAGGTCAGACCAGATTGCTCAGGGCTTTGTCCTGTTGAGTTTTTAAAACTGCCAAGGACAGAGATGGCACTGCCTATCAGGGCAACTTGCTCCATCTTTCAAAGATAATTGAGCATGGCCTTGCAATGATACTGAGCAGCTCCCTTACCACTCATGGGTACATCCCATCAGGTCCCATTGGCTTGTGTAGGTCCAATGTTCCTTAATTTGATCCCTTTCTACTGAGGGTAAGTTTTCCTTGCTCCAGACTTTCTCACTGGTCTCAAGAGCCTGGGATTAATTCCTAAAGGCYGGTGTTAGCAGGAAGGACTGAGAGAAATAAAATATTGAGGACCTTGGTCTTTCTGTGTTCTTCGTCAGCAGAGCTGCTGCYCCTTTCAGCAGCAGGCACATATTTTCCCTCATTTTCCCTTTTCTGCTTATGTACCTGTAGAAGCCCTTCTTRTTGCCTTTCACGTCCCTCAMCAGATTCACCTCCAAATGGGCTTTGGCTTTCCTAATCCCATTCCTTGGAYGCTTGAACAGTGTCTCTATATTTCTCCTGGTTCTCCTGTCCCTCTTTCTACCTCCTGTGCATATCCTGTTTATGTTTGAGTTTAGTTAGGAGCTCCTTCTTCATCCATGCTGGCCTCCTGCCACCTTTGCTTGATATTCTGCTTGTTGGGATGGACCATTCTTGAGCTTGGAGGTAATCCTTGAGAATCAACCAACTCTCCTGGACCTTCTCTCTAGGGCTGTATTCCTGGGATTCTTCCAAGCACATCTCTGAACCAGGGTTGTGATCCTGCTTTTTGCCTTGTCTCCTCCTCTCAGGATCCTGAACTTTGCCATCTCATGGTCACTGCAGCCAAGGCTGCTCCTGACCTTCACATCCTTGACTGRCTTTTTCTTGTTTCTAAGTATGAGGTCCAGGAGGATATCTTCGTTTGTTGGCTTCTTGATCACATGTGTTGGGATGTTGTCATCAATGCACTCCAGAAATCTCCTGGATTGTTTGTGCCACACTATATTGTTCCTTCAGCAGATATCAGGGCCTGCAGACATGAGGTTTCTTCCAGTTATCTGAAGGACTCCAGTTGAGTAAGCTATACTACCAYATGACGATAACACTGTAGCCCTGCAACTGCACACAGACCTCCATTTCCTCCTTCTGTTCCCCATGCTGCGGGCAGTAGTGTACGGCACTTCAAAGAGGCACTCAGATGTGCTGATTTCCCAGAGAGGGTATGAGATCTTTCCCCATAAGCCTTGGAGACCTTCTCAGTAGACTGAGGCAAAGAAGAAAACACRTGAATAATATCAAATGTTTGTAACTTCCCTGGTTGGTTTTAGATTCAGAAAAGTGATATCACCATGATGCACTGGTTAAATATTCAAACACCATTAGATATACTCCTTAGAGCACATTGTCATGCCCATAGAAAAGCAGCTCCTGATTTAATCTTGAACAATGTACAAGGACTGGTTTAAGACATAATTATCAGCCACCTATAACAGTGAAGTCAGATTCAATATCCTGGTAAGTGAAAAAAACCCCAAATTAGCATGATAGTAAAGCCACTGAAAAGTGAGAAGATGATTAACTAAAAAGTGGCTAAAATTATAAAAATATTGTAGACAGCATGGAGACTGAAGGCTCAGACTAATTTTTTGTGTCAGAGTTAATGTGCATCGCAAATCAATGTTTTAGGTTCAGAGTAAGTGTATCATAAATCAGAAAAGACTTGAAGAGGATCTTCAAAAAGAAAAAAGGCCATGCTAAAAGAAGGGAAAGAAGGAGGRTCTTGAAAGTAAGAAGACATCTTTAAAAGTCTGCTCAAATGAGGAAGTAGAAATAGACATAAACTCTGGGAAGTTAAAGGTTAATTCATAGCAAGGCAAGCCAAAAAAGATTTTGATGAGAGAATTGCTAAAAGCATTTAAACTAGCCATAAAAAGATGACTTTAAAAAACACATCGGAAACAGGAAGCCTGCCAGAGGGTCCATGGGGCTGATAGCTGGCGTAAGCATAGAAGTATTACTCAAGGACAATAAGGCCAGAGAAAAAAAAAGTAATGAATTCTCTGCATCAGTCTTTGTTATACCAAAAGTTAGTAATATTCTTAAATTGGTTATAATCTTTAGTGGGAGAGGAGTTTGAAGAACTCACTCAGAACTAAGGCATCAATGGAATATACCTTAGAATAAGACTTTACTTGGGCAAGATGATATTTACTCAGGGATTTGAAAGGARTTCAGACAGAGAATTGATGGGTTGCAATGGATAGCAGTATATTACCTCTGGTCAAAAGAACCTCAAAAGAACCAAGAAGAATGCAGACAAATATGAAGGGACAAAAATGGTACTAATTTGTTTAAAATGAGTCTAAGGATGTTCTAGAGAACTACACATTAGAAAGGAAGGTATCTGTCAGACTGGTAAATAATATCAAAGAATAAAATGAATGGACACACAAATAAATATTAATATAATGATGAGGAATCTATTAGAATTTTGTAGGAGAAAGTAATACCTTACAAAATCTTTAGAGTTTTGAAAGGCTCAAGAGGTGCAACAAAAAAGACGATCTGGTTTATCTAGTGTACATGAATTTTCAAAAAGCTTTGGCAAGGTCTGTCAGTAGAGGCTCTTAAAGAAATGAAACAGTCAGAGAATGAAAAAAGAAAGGTGCTCTCATGAATTAATAACTGTTTAAAAGCCAGAAAACAACAAAAAGAAATAAATGGATAGTTTTCAGAGCTGAAAGGTTGAGCATGAGGTCCCACTCTGATCTGTGCCACTCTATTTTTATAAATGATCAGGAAAATGGTATGAAGAGAGGTGACAAAATCTGATGACAGTATAAAATTATTCAACACAATGAAAATTATTGCTGTCTATGAAGACCTACTGAAGGATTTTACAATACTGAGATTTACAAAGATAAAATGGCACATGATAGGACTGTGCAAATAGGCTGATAAGAATAGCAGTTAGTCCTATTAGAGTTTTTTTCATGCTACTTTTTCACCTAGTTAAATTATCTTGATCTAAAATGAAAGATAAATCAGACTGGGGCTCTTTGTGGATGAAAACTCTGGCAGAACATATTACTAATCTTTTCTGTTCCCTGACGGTGTTGTGTTAATGCTTTCACTCAGTGGAGCAGTGTGGAAATCAACCAAGAAAAGAATATTTTCATGCTTTCCAGTATCAACAATTAGAGTCCAAATCAATTTGTTTTGATCTAAAAAAGTCCCAAATTATTGCTGTAAATAACAGAAAACCTCTCCCAAGTACTGGTTTCATCTACTGGCAAATTRTTTAAAGAGGAAGAGGAAGTTTTTTTGTCACTTAGTATTTGGTAAACATTTTCCACCTTGCCTTACATTAATCTGAATCTCCCTTTTGAGGATAAAGACACTGTGGGGATATGTTTGTGCATTGTTGCCTTTCATATCCATTATGTAATAAATTTTATCTGTGTGCATCCTCAACAGAGATTGAATTTTAAATGTCAAACAGATCCATCAAGGGCACAAGGAACTGGAATAGTAATTCAAAATACTTTTGGAATGTATTAATGCAAAAATATATGAATGCAGTAAAACAGTATTAAAGTGCTTCTATGATGATGATTCTCTTGGGACATCTGTTCCCAAAGTAGGTGGAGGGGTCCTGCTTTTGATGGTTATCTGGGTTGGATGTTACTTTTTTTTCTTGAAAGCGTCAGTTTGCAAGCCTTTGTGTGTGAATTTTCTCTCTTCGTAGCCAGATGGGAAGAATTTCCTTGCCTTTCTCAAAACTCACTGGGCTTGAAATGTCACACCTGTGGGTTGGAGTATCAGTCAGCCCCCTTGGGTCAGTATACATGCTACTTTACTAAGCATAAATGTTAGCACTTTTAAGCAGGGAAGTGTCTGTCTGGAAAGGCAGGGTCTATTAAAGCTGTCAAAACCTCACTCTTACAAAACCTTTGATATCACTGATATCCTGAAAATGCCTTTGCTTTGCAGATGAGAGAAACATACCAGAAAATGTAGACTAGTTTTTCATGGAAAATTAATAGAAAAAAGAATATACATTTCTTTTTCATAATGTATAGACAAATGTGTATCATTTTCTCAATCAACAACAAAACGGGTTTAGCACATCCACACCAGCAGCTAGTTCGACTAGGGAAGTTTAATAATGTTATGGTATCAGCAAGACATAAACCATATTTAGTGTAGCAGAGACCTTCAGTCAAAATAAAAGAAAATAGAATATTTTTTTCAAAGTGTAATAACCAGTAACATAGTTATTAAGTGTCCTCCTATATGAAGGGAGAGCCATCTCTATGAAGAGGCTGGCAATCTTCAAATGCTTTTAAGCAGCTGGTGGCATAAAGCTGTTCAGGCATTCAGCAAAACCCATGACCTTGGTGTGTTCTGTCCTCAGCACGAATCCATACCTGTGCTGCAGAGTGGAGACTGCACTGGAGAACTCRGAACAACTTTGCATCTGGAATTTGGCAAGGCCAAAAACCACTGTTCCCTCAGAAGTCGATAAAGCAAAATCTAAAATTCACTATATTCACTTATTCTCTCTGAGTGACACTTACCCTSTTTATACTCAAAGCTGTGCTGACTCTCATAGACACAGTTTATCTTATGCAGGGTATGAGGACTTTGGGGAGGCAAATTTGCAACGTTTTGGCCTCCCAGATGGAAAAAATTATGCCTGTTTCTTTCATTAATGGGCATAATTCATTGCATTTCCATCAGAGGAAAGCAAACTTCAGGTGATATTAAGCTTTCAACTGCAATGAAATTACATTTCAACCAATGTTGGTGTTACCAGTGGTATGGATTCGTAATTTATTGTCTTTTCCAGTGCAAGGCCTATAAGGCATCAGATTGGGTGCCAGGATGAAAAYAAACAGAAATAGTAAGGCTAAACAGGTATGAATTCTGAGAACACAACAGGATTTTCCAGGTCGGAAACAGGAATGAATTCTTCAGAAAGAAGAAAATTATTTTGTCATCATTGTCCCTTTAAAACCTTAATTAAACGAGTTAATCTACCCAGCACTCAGAGTGAGTTGTRAAAACCTTGGCTAAACAGAGACCACTGGAATGAGAATTTTTACTTGATGAAATAAAAGGCCTAGATTTTTTTTCCTTAAAAGTGAGATATCTTTAGCCATTTGCTTCAGTAAGAAGAATCTATAAACATATACCTCCATAATGTATTTGGGAACTCAGAGCACGTAAAATTGTGCAAATCAGCTTTTCTGAGAGAAGTCAGATATTGAGAAATTCATCTTTTCAGTGAGTATATGTAAATAATGTTGTTAATACTGAAATTACTCACTTCCAAAATGTAGAATGCCTGTTTTCCTTTCAAAGGGAAACTCTCCAGCCTTCTTTCAATCACCATTGYCATTAGATATTCCTCTGATCAGGTATTCCTCTGATCCATGTGGCCCAGTAAGAAACATACGCAGAGATAAGGAAAAATAATTTTCTTTAGATCTGTGGGCCCTTGCCTTATATATCCAGAAGTTAGTATAGTTTTTTTAGGTTCGTGGAGGGTKTGGGGTTTGTGTGTTTCTGCTTGAAATTATCATTGTAAGAGAGGAACTAATGGTGCCTCACTGGTAGAAGTCAGAGAGCGCTCAGCAGCTCTGTAAATACCTACCTATTAGCTTTGACTTTTTTTTTTTTAAGCCCCATACCACTCTGCTAGTAGCCTTAGCTGTGTTAAAACCAGGTAGATTTTGTGCTGGACTGACGYTGCAGAAACCTTTCCATCCATCTGAATGCCAGGTATATTCTCAAACTTTTGCACATATATATTAGCTCTGGCAATATCGTAAGATCTTTTTGCAACTTTTATCTGCTCTACTGTCAAACAGCCATAGAGCCATTGACCCTATCTAGGAAACTAGTGCAAAACCCATGCTTGTGAGCCCCTGGAAAGGGTGGTGTGAGGACCCTGACTGTCAGGAGGGACTCCATCCCTTCCCATGAAATGTCAGTGGGAAAAACAGACTACTACAGCAGAAAGTTAGAAAAAACAGGTCTTTTAATTAGTGTAGTCTTTTAAATGTCAGTAATGTTTTGAGCTGCTGCTCTGGAAAACTGGCTGCCCTATAGTGTTTTGACTTGTGGTAAGGTGTCAGTCCTGGTATGTGGTAGAAGGAGCTGAGCTGTGCTTAGGGGTAGTTTCTGGGCTAGTTTTGTTAGCATCTTGGAAACAGAGACAGAAGTTGTCACCTGACAGCTATAATATTTTAAAAAAATCTGTAAAGAGAGAAGCTCCACACTGACAGTGCAGGTTCATACCATGTACGGCCTATATTTTGTGGTCAGGCCATTTGGTGCTGAGCAGTTTAAACTGTAGTAAGTGGTGTGCATTTGCCTTTTCATCAAAGGAAAGGAACCTGTCTTTACCCTTGCGTTGTCCTAGACTTTAAACTGTCAGGAGCTGGGGCAGTCTCTGTGTGATTTGTATATACACGACTCAGCCCACGGGTGAATGCTCTGCAACAACCAGAACAGTTACTAAAAAGGACAGAGAAGGGCTAAATTCCTGCTCCTTGTCACACAGAACACAATCTGCCTTTGCTGACTTGGTGCCTTGTAGAAGTGTTGACTGTTGAGTCTTTACTGAGCACTGGACTAGGATCCCTGCTTTACTTGCTGTAATTTTGTCCCTRTTTCTTATAACCCAATGTTGTGGGGACTTGAGGATTTTAGGAATGTTATTTAGTCACACACCCCCAGTCTGAACTCACCTCACCACCAAATAGCCCTACCCAAATCCATTGAGTGGCATTGTTATTTAACAGCAGAGGTATAAACGTGGTGGGAGTGACAAAGATATCTTTGACAAGCTGGACATTTTGAGTGGGATTTCCTCATAGAGAGTGTGACCTCTCATCCTCCTGTCTTGTATTTCCTCAGGGGGTGGGCTCTGCATGCACCTGAGTAGACTCAGGCTGGTTCCAAAGGGGAATCAGAAAGGTTTTGTGTTTTATACAGAGTCTAATCCTTGATACCTGGAAGAATTTCTAAGTATCCCAAACATCCCCGAAAGGAAAAGAAGCAATTTGAATTTATCTGCTGTCAGAACGTCAGAAAATAAGGGAGAGACTCAGCGCCTACATTTTCCTAACTCTGACTCCCTAATCTATTGAAAAGGTTAGTGATACAACCTGAAGCAYCACCTTAGAGAGAAGGCATAGCTGGAGATTAAAATCAGGATATTGTTACAATGGAACTGACAACAGCAAGAAATCTAAAAAGAGACTCTTCRGGAAAACAATTTCAAAGATGAATTGGTAAAAAGATGGTGTTATTTCAGAAGCTCCCACCAAGAAAAAACAACCCTCCAGAAGATGTTAAAAATAGAAACATATGAGTTTTGAGATTAACATTTCCAACTGAGGGAATAGCTAAGGAGAAAAAATTTGAAAGTTGTTGCCTGAAAGGTTTTCAGTTATTTGTGCAGATTAAAAAAGGAATTGAGATTCTGTGTGAGGCTAYGGGCTGTGCTGCTCAGACAGCCTCTTTGTAATGAGACTTCTGAATGCTCTGTTTGCAATGCTGAGGAAATTACCTTCAGTATGAAAGCAGGATATTCAGGATCCTTCTGAACTGGTGAATAAGATTGAATTAGGGAATTGGTTGGGAAGAAGAAACACTTTAATTTGAGGGTCCAGTTTTCTCCAGACTTACAACTATTCAGAGCTTGAAAAACATTTATTTTTCCTTAAGCAGGATGTAAAAACGTTGTGAAAGAGATCATTGTTTCACTCACAAAGCCAAGCTGGGCATGCAGCAGTTRAAATGACCTTATAAATTGTGCTATGTCATACCACCACTTCAAAGAGATACACCAATACTTTTGTGTGTGTCAAGTATTAGTACAGGTTGCAATCAAGACCTGGTGTTCTCACACTGGTACTTCTGAATTTGCATACCACGTGTCTAGGTGGCCAGTGAGATGACTGCTGTCATGTGAAAAAGAGGTCATTAATCATGATTTAGATTTATGCTGGTTTTAGTCTTCCATCCCCACTCACACTGTGTTATACTTTGCTAGGCACATGTTTTACTGAAGCCCCTGTTACTTGTAAGAAATGTCAAATCCCTTTTCTCAGTTGACTTGCATGAAGAGCTTGTGCGACATGATATTATTCAGTAGGAGTAAGAGTGGCAGAATCTGTCCCTTGTTTTGAGGACACTATGTCCTTTTTCTTCTTTTTTTTTTCTTTTGGAAAACGCAATAGAGTAACCAGGGAAATTACCGAGTCTGATAATGATCAACCTGGTGAGTGATTGAGACAGCAGCTCACTAATTAGACATCCTTACACTTGTTTGTGTTTTGCTCCTGTGCTCACAGTTCTGCAAAGTGTTTGATATATACCATAGAATGGAAGAATGAAATGGTGCACAGTGGCTATGATTACCATTATGGGTAATTAAATAACACTCTGAGACCTGTAGCAGTAATTATCTCTTCAAAAGCCTTCTTTTCCTGATAATTAAAGGCCCATTGGAGTCAGTGTGATTACTCCTACTGATTTCTATATGAACCGAGCAGGCCCCTTGTTTTCTCCTTTATTAACTGGAGGCTACCTTTTCCACCCTGTCCCAGCTGCATGCAGATACAGCAGTGTGTGTGGAGCACTGAAGAGAAAAAATAGGGCCAAGAAATTGGTTGTGACCCCCCGATTCAGAGCCAATAAGCCAATTAATCTGGTAGAATGGCCTAGGGACAACCCTATTTTATAACACAGGAAGAAGTAGTCTTACAAAATTTCCAGCATGGCTAGCAGAAGTATAACTTGGCTCCCCTTTCTTTCATCCATGTGCTGCCTACAGGATTCCTGGGGCTTTTCACTGGTATTTTAGGCATGTGGAAGGACATAAAAAACCTTCTTACAGATTCCTGCCAATGTAGTATCTTTCTGTGCGGAGACCTGCTGCTCTGAGCCCACAGTGAATCAACTGTACGTACAAGAGGTAGAGAAACCTCATCAAATTTATGAGTCAAGCCAACGAAGGCTTTTACAACAATCCTTTTTGAATCTTTCCTCTTACCCTTTGTTTTTTATAACATTGATAGATTCATGTTTTTTTTTTTTTTTAAATTAGTTTTCATGGACAGTGGTAAGAGTGGCCGACTGTGTCCTGGTTGGATAAGAAACATATCAAGCTACTCATGCAGAGTACAGTTATGTCAGATGGTGAATATTTCCCAATACTCTAACAAAAGCCAGGCTTATTCTTCCTCATTCTTGTGCCTTACTTTGGTGCTGCTTTAGTTTCTCATTTTTGAGCTTCTCACAGCAGTCAGCAGATCATTGCTTAAATAGCAACCCTTGAGGTCTGACACATTGAGCCATCATCAACAGCTGCCATCAAAACTTGCTTTTTCCTCATGGTGGGCACCTCAAGCTTGGTCTTTCTGTCGATCCCACAGCCTTTCTGACCCAGTGCCTACCCCAGATGCAGCAGTCATCTTCTTCTCGTAATCAGATCCTTCACCTCACACTGCTGTCCCGCTTCCTAAGCTTGCTACCTTCCTGGTCCCATTCACTTTGCACCCTCCCTCCTCGTCAGCTCTTGATTGCCTCTGCTGCTTCTGTAGCTTGTGCTGAGATGCTGCCATGTGGAAAAAAAGACATGCCTTCTGTCTGTCTCTCCCCCTTGTCCCTGGTTGACACAGTTCAGTTACAAGGCGCAATTGAGGCTGCCAAGATGGCTGTCCAGGGATGTGTGGGTACCCGATGCCATGTCAGAAGGTGTGGCATGAAATATCTGACCCTGGTTCCCATTTTCCACCATCTCTAATATCCAGAGGTTTCCAGTAGCAGGAGTGACAGCAGAGCTTCCTCTCCCTTTTCTGCGATCGTAAGCTCTTGTCAGATGTGCCTGGGGTTTCCAAGCCCCATTCCTGCACCTGTGGGAGTGGGAGGCTGGGTTCGGCAGGGAACCACTGCAAAATTCCTGTCTATGTACCTGCTGTGGTGGTGGGAACAACAAGGGACTTAGCTATTATAGCTGCACAAGATAAAAAGAAACAAAACCAAAATCCCTACTGTGCCAGAAAAATGGCACAGAAATCACTTTATTTACTGCTTTAAGCCCATGCCATCCCTGTAGTTCACTTCCAGTATAACACAAATATCCTCTTGGGCTTGTGAATCAACCTTGCTCTTATTTTAATATGGGCTTTTGTATTTATACGAGTGAGTGGTATAAATTGTCCTTGAATGTGGTGGCTGAAGGAGTTGTGAGCTTTTTCTTGCTCTTTTTTAAATCCACTTTTGTATGGAACACTTGCTGCTATTTTAATACATCTATAACCATTTGTTTCTAGAGCATTTGCTTGCAAATTCCTTTTTAGTATTGTGCTGAATTTAACTCAATASCAGGCAGAACTCTTGCCATTTGGCAGGAGAGGCTAATTTTATGATTGTATATTAGAGTTATGACATGTGAGTAAAATTTGCTATTGCTACTGCCATAAGCTGCTTCAAATCAGCAAAAGTATCTCAGATGTGCCCTGTGAATCTTATTAGTTAGACATTATTGCAGCTGAGCCCCTGCAAATCAAAAGGTTATCAGTAGGGGAAAAAAGAAAGTGTAAGAWATTAATATTCTTAAGTAATCTGTAAGTGGTTATAGGAAGTCCTCACTGAGAAAATGGACCATACATTTGTCAAAGAAACTATTTTTTTTCTAAGATAAGAAGCTTTTATTAAAAATAAACAAAATAAGCCTGAAGACAGACARCAAGAGGAGTACTCCTCTTTCCCTGTGGAGATAGTATAGCTTTTGATTATCACTTTTCAAATCCTGTTGCCATCACCATGGCAAAAAGGCAGAATCCTACTCTGAATACATTAATGAAAAAGCTATGGCAAATGCAGAGTCTGGCAATGAAGTGCAGTGATTGACACACTTGTCTGCTGAACTGGTGCCATGTCTGCTCCCAGATATGTCACTCACTTTCACCCTGTCAACACTGTTGGCTTATCAGGTGTGTGGGTTTCTTCTCCAGGTGCTTGTTAGAATCACAGAATAACTTAGGATGGAAGGGAACTCTCTAGAGGTTCAAAGCAAGGCCTAYGCTGAAGTCAAATACAGGTTAGATCACATTGCTCAAGGCCTTCACCAGCCAAGTTCTGAATATCTTCAAGAAAGAGTTCTCACAGCCTTTGTGGAAGAACCTGTTCTGGAGTTTGACTACCCTTCCTGTTAGAAGAAGATTTTTTCCTAACATCTAATCAGAATTCCCCTTGTTGCAAYGGATGTCTCTTGCCTTTCATCTTTCTCACCATGCATCTTCAAGAGTGTGGCTTTGTCTTTTTTTCTAGCCTCCAACTAGCTGGTTGAAGATCCCCCCCTTAACTTTCTCATCTTAAGACTGAACAAAGACARTTCTCTCAAACTCTCCTACATGTTTCTATAGACAATAACAAAAAAAGTTGTGGTTTTGGAAAGACGGTGGAAGGGAGAAAGGTCATTGATAGGTTGTCTCATATTAGTTGGAATATATGCTTAAGAAATATTAGTTCAGAAACTAAAAATGTCGATACATGTGGAGTACAGGTCTAATTTTGTGTTTGTCAAAGGTTTTAAGCACATCTAGCTGTGTTGCCCTACCTGAAATACAGATTTTCATGTCCCCTAGTGTGTCCTCATGTCTTCCAGTTACAAATACAAGAGAGGTTTTATAAAACACGTTAATAGTATTCTGCTCTCAGCAGCTTTTCACCTAATAGAAGCATCCAAATCACCTCCTCTTCTTTTCTCAAAAATCCTTCACAGACATCTTTCTTCTGCAGAAGTGCTTGGATATGTATGCAGTGTAGTAGCTGATGTTTGTCACTGTGATAAACAGAAGATTTTACCTCCTTGACATGTGTTACAGGACTATTACTCCTTACAATCACAGTGTTTTATATAGTAATATTGCATTGCAAGCAGATATCTATTTTGATCTTCAGGCACAAGTTAGAATATTTTTAACTCTAGATATTTTAAAATATTGCRCACAAATGAATATCTATGTTTTGAACTTTTCCTCTCACAGGCATCAGCCTACATATTTAAAACCTGATCTCATTTTTCTGTTTCTCATTCTTTTTTATTCCTTCTCCCTCCATTTCATTAGTGATTGCAATGCTTTCTATTCTAATATAACCTGTAACATGCTGTTGACTCTTTCATCTAGTTATGGAAGATTTCAAACAACTGAGCAACATTTCTTGCACCCAACTGGAATATGCCTCTGCCTTGTTCTGATCTATACTGACACGTTGTCAATATTGCTACTCTTTGCTTATAGTCCTTCATCGAGTTCATTATTCTTCTAACCTGCCATTCCATGCAAAACAAGCTATAATAATTTTCACTCTTCAGAACAATTATTACCCCGTATTCTTAGACAGAGAAACATTTTGAATTGTGTCACTACAGGAACCCAAAGAGATAAATAATTGCATATCAATGAAAATGGGCTCATAAAAGTATAAGGAAACATTACCAGTTAATTAGGAATTAATGTTAAAGCTCTAAATTGCCTCTCCAGATTGATGTAAGTATATCATACTTGAAATGTCAGTACAACAATTAGAGACATCATCTTCAAAGAACTTGCTAAAATATGTATTTTAAATTATGTTAATGAGTTCAGCCATTTCTCCCTTTCACCCTCCACACTGTTGAGAATGTACGTGTGATTTATCAATAAGATGAATACATTTTCAACTTGAGATGCTGTAACAAAAGCAGCTTCATCAAAGAAGGGCCATCATATGATATCTGGACAAAATGGTGAATGTCTGAATTTCTTTGTGCTTGGTTATTTCTTTTCTCTTATTTCAAACTATCTTGCTGTTTCTTTAAAAAACCCACTAGAAGAGTTTTTCTGGTAAACAGACAGGAACAGCCATATGGGATTAGACAGAAGATGCCTTGGAGCTAAGTCTTTACTATCCTTTGAGGTAAGCTTTAAAGCTGTCTGTCAGTGTGCTGCTCCATGTGGACTCTTTCATGCTCAGTCACAGGCACCTTGCGTACCTTGCCTGCCTTTGCATGTAGGCAAACTGCTAGCACGCCTCTGTGCCCTGCACTACTCACTCAGCGGGCTTAGAACGGGCTGTGGGATCTAAAGAGGTATAAAGTAGCTGGTATACCATCTCTTACACAGCTGGGTATCAGATGATTCAAAGGAAGGTTCATGACAACTAGTGGTCAACAGTTTTGAAAGCAATTAGAATCACAGAAACGTAGAGTAATTTAGGTTGGAAGAGGCCTCTGGAGGTCATCTAATCCAATTCATTGCTCAAAGGATGTCTAATTAGATCAGGTTGCCCAGGGACGTGTCTAGTCAAGTCTTGAACATCTCCAAGGATGGAGATCCCACAACCTCTCTGAACACCTGTTCCAGTATTTGACCACTCTTAAGGTAAAAATATTTTTCCTTATTGTAAAAATATTTCCTTATTGTAAAAATATTTTTCCTTATATCTAATTGGAATTTCCCATGTTCCAAGTTGTGCCCACTGCCTTTTTCCTAATGCTGTGCACCTCTGAGAAGAGTCTGGCTCCACCTTCTCTGTATATTCTGATCAGGCAGCAGGTCTCCCCTGACTGTTGTCATCTCCAAGATGAACAAAGTCAGGTCTCTCAGTCTGTCTTCCTACATCATGTGCTCCAGTCCCTGGTCAGCTTGGTGGCCCTTTCCTGGACCTATTCCAGTATGTCCATGTCTTTCTTGCACTGGGAGTCCAGAACTGGACATAGCACCTCAGATGTGTCTCATCCATGCTCAACAAAGGAAAATAATCATCTCGCTTGACCTGCTGGCCACAATCTTGGCTAATACGCTCAAGGATGCAATTGGCCTTCTCCGCTGCTAGGGCACACTGCTGTCTCACGTCCAGCTTTTTACCTACTAGGACCCGCAGGTCCTTTTCTAGAAGCTGCCTCCCAGACACTCTGCTCCTAGCCTGTATTGTTGCATGGTGTTATTCCACACCAGATCTTGCATACATTTCTGTTGAACTTCATGAGGTTCCTGTTTGCCCATTTCTCCAGCCTGCCCTGGTCTCTCTGAGTAGCAACCTTGCCCTCTAGCATATTGGCGGTTCTTCCTGATTCAGTGTTGCCTGCAGACTTGCTAAGAATGCACTCTGTCCTGCCATCGGGATTGGTAATGAAGACATTAAACAGCATGGGCTCCAGTGTCCACCCATGAGGGTTGCTGCTGGTTACTGGCTGCCCAATGGACTTTGCACCACTGATGACAACATTTTGCTCCATCACCTTCCCAGGTGAGGCTGACCAGCCTTTAGTTAGTTACCTGGATCCTCCTGCTTGCCCTTCTTGAAGAGGGATGAAGACTTGCTATAAAGGTTACTGCTCTGTAGCTCCCAGCTAATAATTGCTCTATACCTTAAACCATAAGATGTTATAATCCTCATAGATCTTTCATAGTGTATACAGACTTTCATTAAATAAAAAAAATCCCATAGATTTCTTGGCTTCAAAAACAATTTGGGTCAGCAAATTGCCCAGGGTAACTATACATGCAAATAGTTTAAGCTGTTCCTTTCAATGGTTGCTCCTGGATATCATCCAGTACTGATTTTTAGACATTATGCTTCTCACTAGTACATCTTTATGAGGTCCCTACAGAACACCTTACAATCTTCTCTAGTCTTGCCAGATGAAATAATTTTCTGCCATCTGCAAATTTGCCTGCCTCACCATTCTCATCTTCTCTCAATGATTTAACGCATATTAAAGATATGGGGTTCTACCATACACTGGTCCTATCATGTTCCTTGAGGTGTTTTAGAAGACTGTTTTTTTAAAAGACTATTTTTAGTTATTGTGACAAGATTAATTGATAGTGAAATAAAGCTCTGTGATCTGTAATTCCCCAGATTCCTACTACCTTTTTTTAGACGTAGAACAGTTGCTACTCTGCAGGCTTCCTGCTCATTTTAACCAGAGATTGCATATTTTATTAGCTGTTAAATCCCTTCTGTCTTCAGCACCTGCAGAGTTTTTGGATGGGTACCAGCCAGTCCTAGTGAGTTGTTGCTGTTCGATTTGCCAGTTTGTTCCAGCTTCTCTTCTTATACTTCTGTTCATCTTGAGTCTCTGTTCATGGCCTATCTTCACCACTTGGAATTTCTGATCCTGGGTTAGTGAGTGTATAATTTTGTTGTGAAATGGCAGGAAGGGATAATTCAAAGAATTCTTTTAGTTTATTTCCATTGTTGTTTCTTTTTAGTTTTTGCTCATGTTGTCTTGGGATTTACTAATTCAGTCATGACTTCCTGTTTCTGTAATAGCTAGAGAATTTAATCAGGTTTGTGTCATGTCTGGCAATTATTCTCCATATTCTCTCTTTTCTCTTCTATCTTCTTTTCTGCTCATTGCCAATGGTGGCTTCCTATTTTCCCAACTGACTTCTTTTGGGTCAGATTTCTTTCTTCTGAATGAGGYCAACTACACTTCAGTAGATTTTTAACTTTGCTACTTACCCAGTTAATTTCCTTGGCTATTGGTTTCTTTTTTTATTCATCATGTATTTTATTTTTTTAATTCATCATATCATTTTATCCATGAGGATAAACTTTTAAGGTATTTCCATTATGACAAGAAGAATTCAACTTCAAATCATGTTCTGAGGAAAACCCAGCTAATCATTAGCTGTCTGGAAACCCTGTTGCTCAGTCCAATAAAGGTGCTTCATCAATGGAAACTGGAGAGGAAATATCACGAGATGAGGAAATGAGAAATTTTCCAGCATGAAGTGTTTGAAGCAGTAACCCTGATGTCAGCTTTAACAACTCCTACAGAGAGCAAAAAATTCAAAGCACTTGACAACGGCCTTTAAGGTCAAGGATGAATACTGAGGGAGAAAAAAAACAAAACACCGAAACCACACACATATAAGACCAGTTTCTGGATTTATAGATTGCTACAGGGTACTGAAGTGGTTATCTTGTTCAATTTCTGTAAATCTTTCTATGTGAACTTGTTCATCCAGATGGAGAATCAGTAATGCTACTTGTATAGTAGCTCTACAGTGTAAAATATTAGATAACTTTCCTAAAGATTACTGATGGCCTTTTGTTATAATTGCTCAGATGTCCACATATATTTGTGATTTTTAGGAGTAAAGCAACCTTGTATTTATACCTAGAAGGGAATACTTTCTCAACCTCAACCCTAGCCTAAAAGATCTATTTTTCTAGCTTTCTTATTCCTGGCAACAACAGAAATCCACAAGGGCTTCTTTCTTCATAACCTACAGGTTTCTCTACCCTAGAGCAATTCCAAGTACTTAACGAGCTGGTTTCTGAGCCAGATGTAGGAAGGAGGTATATTTACAACAAAATAAAATTGCCAGTGGAAGTCTGAAAACTGAACAAGCTAACACTTTCTTTCTCTCCCCATTTCCATCATAATATCATAAATTAAGTTACCTTTAATTCTCTTGGAAAGGACTTTGTAGCTACAAATCCAAATGGTTTTAACATGAAGACAGTTCATTCCTCCTACTAGCCTTTAATTCAGTTTGCACCTCTGCCACCGGGTCTCAGCTGAAAAATAAAGGTTGGTGGAGAAAGCCACTGACTTTTTGGACATTTCTAAGTTAGAAAAAAAAAATTTAACTTTTTGAATGGTGTCGTAGTTTAACTCTACCCAGCAACTAAACACCACACAGCCACTTGCTCACTCCGCCCCCCCTCCCGTGGGATGGGGGAGAGAATTGGAAGAGTAAAAGTGAGAAAACTTGTGAGTTTTTTTCTCACTTTTTTCCTCACTTTTCTCACAAGTGAGAAAACTAACAATAATAATAATAATAATAATAATAATAATAATGATGATAAAAGAACATACAAAGCAAGTGATGCATTATGCAATTGCTCACCACCCGCCAACCAATGCCCAGCCCAGCCCCGAGTAGTTGCCCCCCAGCAAGCTCCCCCCGGCTTATATACTGAGCATGATGTCATATGGTATGGAATATGGCCAGTTTGGGTCAGCTGTCCTGGCTATGCTCCCTCCCAGCTTCTTGTGCACTTCGCAGAGCATGGGAAGCTGAAAAGTCCTTGACTAGTGTAAAAGTTGCTTAGCAACAACTAAAACATCAGTGTGTTATCAACATTATTCTCATCCTAAATCCAAAACACAGCACTATACCAGCTACTAAGAAGAAAATTAACTCTATCCCAGCCAAACCCAGGACAAATGGATAAATAGGAGTGACAGAGSTTTTGGTCATTTTGCTTTCAGAATTCTGAAATGCTGAAGCTTTGCAGTGCTCAGCTTCATTAATTAACTGCTTTAAACGTGCGCAGAACCACAGCCTGTGCCTCGGGAGTTTCCCTGACTCTTTTCAGGAGCTCACTGATCCCAGCGTACCYGCACTACACTGTGTCTGTTAAATACTGGCCTGTGTGACGCCTGTGAGGTGCTGCCCTGCAAAAGTAGTTCAAAAGCTAAATCATTTCACAGGCAGCCAGAGAGTGGCTGCTGTTCAGAAAGGATGAATGCTCCAATATTCATTATGTTGCATCCTCAACCCTCCTCACATCCATGCGAGATGCCATCTGTGCTCATGAGAAAACAGAGATTGCATTTGTAACCAAACACTATACACGTTACACAAAGTGGGAATCTGCTTTGCACGCCATCTCCCTTGGATTCATCTCTTCCCTCTGGAAAATAGTATTTACTAATGTTTTTTTTCTGAATCCAGAGCTTGTAGAAATGGAGGTACTGTCAAGAAGGGAATCCAGATAGTTTTTTTTCCCAAATAAATTTGGAAAATTTCCTGCAAATCTGTTTTTCTTGCTGATATTTCAGGAAGGATACTGGCCACAAGAATGAGTTGGCTTTGATAGTTTTTCTCATTGGAAAACATGTTTCAATAAATATATGTATGAAATGGCAGTCTTCCTGCTTTTACATTCCCAAGTGAAAAATTACCTTGTGCATTTTGAAATAATAGTAGCTTACACACAAATATTAAAAATCACAAATTGAAAGAGAACCTTCATAGGGTGTTTTTCTTCCAAATTACTGGCTGGTGGAAATTAAATATTTTGAGTATTTGTTCCAACCAAGAAGTGACTCAGGTTTCCTTCCAGGTAGTCCTATTTCTTCTCCTTTACTGGTGGAATCGTACAGCGCTCCTTTCACAGCCTCTGCAGTCTGATAGGTGCATGAGAGAACAGGCAGAATGATTTCTATGCTTCAGGTGAAATGACTGGGGCGGCTGAAATGAATYGTGATTACTAGGATTTCCATTGTGAAGTCAAGTGAGCCGAAAATACTACAGCAGCAAGAATTCTTCAAATTAATGTAAGCGCTGGAACTGTAACTTTTAAAGGTCCTTATTTCATTATTSTAATTGTGTGACCACTGCCTTAATACCATTTTTGTGCTTTTAATGGTCTAAGTCTGTGAAAAGCTAAAAGGTACTTACACACAATCTATTAGCATGTCTTAAATGCCTAATTCAGTACCATGTTTCAGCACRACAGCATGGTGTTCTCATGCAATGTAAGTTCACCGGAGACCTAAAGCAACTGTTTTGTRGTGGAAGAAGAACAGTTGGCTGGGATTTTTGTGGAAATAAGAAGAGAGGTGGAGATCTGAACCTGCCTATGAGAACACACATGCAGATGTTGCGTCCATCTACAAGTGTYGGTTGAATAAACATCTGATTCTCCAATGAAGCTTTCCAGACTCTTCAGCAGACATATACTATTAGTTTAATAATTTATAAATTGTTTTTATATTCCAATAAAGTATTTCAAAGCAGCTTGGCTTTGTGTATATGACTCAGAAAGGGCTATACACATCACAGTTTCAGTGTCTCTCATGTCATTCTTAATGGGGACAATTAAAAAGGTAAGGCAGTAGTTTAATGTAATGCTTAATGTTGCCCAGCTTTAGTTTTGAAAAGCTCCTGTTAAAAGGAACTATTTCTATTTTAATTTTTAAATTTTATTATTGGAGATAGGTAAGGTCAAGATCCCTCCCCTTCAAACACATTGTCCTCATGCCATTTAATTGCCAGCATCTCTACCATAAACATGTTCCAATGACTTGTCTTCTGAGTGACCAAAATTAGCAGGCTAGTTCACACTACTATCCATCTTTTAAGATGCTGTGGCTGTGCCTCCTAAGAAATAGGATATCCAGTCTCCGCTTGTGCAGACTGTCAGGAGGAATTCCCCAGACTCTCAACTGATTCTTTTATTGATTCATCATTCCCTGAATGTAAAGCATTTCCCGCAAAGGGTAAAAAGCAGAGTATACTAATGCCTCTCAGAATCTAGAGGGAATATCCTGCCATATAATCTGTTTATTCATTCACCCCAACTAATTCCTAAACCTAAAATTTAAAACTTTAATAAAAAWGATGATTAGAGGTTTCTCTGATGATCTTTATATATGATGCACAGAGTTTGAGAGCATCACATGAACTAGAAATGTTTCTGTTGTTTTACAGATGTTGTACATCTTTACATCTTTTTAGTCCTGATGTTTTGAACTTAGAAGTCGCAGTAGCTTTTACAATGAGAATTTTACTGAGGACACAATTTCAAGATGGGATTTACTTGAGYTCCCACTGCTTTGCATCCTGGTGACCTATTACATGAGAGTCTACTAAGTCAGAATGCACCAATGCAATACTTTCTCTACAAACTCATCTAAGAAAAAAATCAAGCCTTTAATTTCATGCTTTTCAGACATCTTCAGTAAACCTGCTGCTTTCCAGAGATGTGATATGGATAAGAAAAAGTAATCTGTAAATAAAACATCTCAGTAATGATGCATTTGAATCATGTTTTGCACATCTGACCCTTAGCCTGCCTTGTCTTTGCAGTGATGCAACTTAAGTAATACTTAATATAAACCTTGTCTAGGTTTATATTGAATTCTGACTAACACCAAGAAAACTTGGAAGACAAAAAAAAGGGCAAGTCTTAAGAAAAACAGGAGTAAACTACTATGGGATAGGCTGGCGTTGCTTGCTGAAACTCCTTTTCAGAGAAATTGATGCTAGCCAAAGGGAAGCTGACACAGTTGCTAGTTATTTGCTTTTTCAACACAGTGGATCAACTTCAACATACAGAAATGAAGCCAAAACCACTGATAAAYCTGCAGTGAGCCATTCTAGCCATTCAGATTCTAAGTGTCTTCCTATTTAGTGAAAATCATCACAGAGAACATGCTATTACAAATCAAGCAAAAATTAATGCTGATAAATATGTGATCAGAGAAAGACAGAGTCCCCAGATAAAAGATTAATAACGGCTGAATTGTCTTAACATATTTCCTTTGATTCATGGGAGCATGGTTATAGCGCAGGGAAATGCCATTGCTTTCAGATGAAACAAATGGCTCTGTATTGAATATTGAAAGCAACAGATGTTCTGCAAACCAGTACTTCCACAAAGGGACAGGCTTGGAACTATTTTGTAAACAACCTAGCTTAAATTTTAATACATGCACTTTGAGGATGGCTGTGTGACAGAAGCTTGTACAGATGGGTCTGGGAAGCTGTGCAATGCAAAGGGCACCTAACTGAATTTGGAAAGATTCAAGCAGCCTGGTTTGTTGTTTGGAAAAGAAARTCTGAGAACACTTGTATATTTTCTCTGTGTGTGTGTGTCTTTCTCTGTATATACATATGAGAAAATGAGATTTTTTTCTTAAAAATCTTTGAAAACCATGATCGATCAGTACAGATACATACATATAATTTTCTGAAACTGTTTTGTTCCCATTTGACTGTTTTCTTTCATTAAGTGACGAGCTTATGAATGGATACTTAATGAAACATAGTTGAAAACCAGCTAGAAAACTCCAGTGATACTGTGAAGCCAATGAATTGGTGTCCTCAGGGTCTGTCCATCTGGTGTAATTCCCTCAGTGTGCAGTTTACAAAGGTACGTCAGAGCACCGTAAGACCCTTACCAACTGAGCATTTTCTGATGGGTCATAATGATAATGGCAAAAGAGAGGTGCCATTTCAGGGGCAACTGCTTTGAGGGACGGGTGTCCAGCAYACAGCAGACACACGTATATCTTAGGGATCTAATTCTTGCCAACTCTGCCTGCTTACTGTCAGGGGGCCGGCGAGGGCTGGCCGCTCCCCAAGAGMCTGGCACCGCTTCTGCGTCACTGGAGCAGSGATGGATGGCCCCKGGCTGGGTTGAAAAGGGACTCCTGAGCCCATGAAGRGTGGTGGTGGTGGTGATGGGGAGCAGGCACTCAGGCYCTATTGGTGCCCTCAGGGCCCTGACACTTGGTGTATCACTGTTTGCTCTTGGAAATCAGAGAGCGGTAGTGGGATGATCTTCAGCTTACACAAAGCAATATCACTGGACATATATCTAATATTTTCTCTCAGAATTTGCCCTGTTTTTAACTGTAAACATCGCAGTACATAGTTCTTTGATGAAGTGTCAACAACATTTTATCTTTCCTCCCCGCTCTTGCCTGTGCAGAGTGGAGAAGCCCCAAATGATGCTGCAGCAAGACCATATTACCTGTAAATCCACTGCGGGGGGGGAACAGTCCCACAGGCTGTAGTAAGGCACACTGAGAGGTCCTCTTGGCTCTCGCTGCAGCTAGTGGTGTGCTGCATGGTGGGACACCTCCTGTTATAAGGACTGTTTCTAGCTGTTGATTTGCTACGTGCTTTTCCAATACCTGTTGAAAGGGTTCACCTGGAAAATCAAGACAAATCTGCACTTTTTAATTTTATACATTGGCTCTGGTGGCCCCAGGAGATCTGGCAGCTTTATTTTGTAAGGATCTTTGTGACTACCTATCATCCACACCGTAAGTCATTTTCTTACCTGATAACTACAAGGCATACCTGGCATACAGTATCAAGAAGAAAAGTCCTTAAACCCTATTAAAATGCCCCTTTCCAAAAAATATCCCAGTGAAGAAAAGAATAAATCTCCTGTGGAGAAGGCAACTCCTTACTTTTTGGCTTTTTTTTTCAGATTTTCTTTTGGCTTTTCATTTGCAAGGGCAAAGATGTTGCAGAAGGACTGAATGTTGTGAAGCATATGTGTGCATAGCCTATGCACCTCTCTTTTATGAAACAGAAAAAAATATTGAAGTTATATACTTTTGAAGTCAGTGAACTTCTGATTTGCTTATTTCAGCAGTTAGCATCATGGACAGTCGCATTTCTAGGTAGCACCCTGCTCTTCTGGTATACATATGACTCAAAGGTCAAGATTTAGCAGGGCTCTGATATGTGCRTTTTAAACAGGAGAAATAGTCTGTTAATTGAGACTATACACAAGCATGCACGGTTATCTGGCCTTGAAGATGGAGTTAGTGCTTTTTTTATTGATATGGACATAAGCCATACTTTTAATATCACTGAATAAGTGGGCTTTAAGAATGTACTTAAGTGCCTTTCCAGTTCTTCTCAGAGATGGAGCCTTAGATAATTAATGTTGCTGAATTAGAAGCCCAGGAAAAAGCAAAAGCTTRTTTATCTGTCACTTGTGAGGTAGGTAGATGAAAAATACCGGGATGTTTTGGGTAGATCCCAGTCAAAAGAGGAACTATTAAATCTCTCTTAGTAAAAGTAATATGTATGAAAAATGGATTACTGCCTATTTTGACTGATTTGAAAAAGAAAGTATGTCGAGGTGAACCTGGTTATGGTCTTGCATAATACTGACTGAATGCCAGTGAGGTAATGTACAGGCAAAAAAAAGAGAAAGTTAGACTAACCCCAAAATCTACATTACAATGCACATTTTCTATTTCTAGAGAAACATTKTTTGAGATGTATTTGTGTGGATCAAGAAAGGTATTGCTCTGGCCCTTAGGTAGCACATGCAGTTGTGTCATATTACCTCCAGGGACAGCTCTAACAATTGCTGTGCTAGAGCCTTTCTCCTTCAAAGGTAGTAATTTGCATTGGATTCAGGTAAGGTTGCATCCTGAATGCAAATATGATCATAATTAATACAAGAAAGGGACAGGCATAATACTGCACTATTATGGTTATACTGTAAAATCCATTACATTTATAGGAAGYTCCTGACAGAAATAGCTTGCCTTCTTAAATAGCACTAATGAAAAAAAGGAGGACAAAAAGTCATTGATAAACTGCCACCACCCCGATGTCCTTGCAATATATTAGCCCAAAATAGCACGTTGACGATGTATAAATCTATAGAATTACAATGGAGAAACATGAAAGGTACAAAAGCATGTGTTTCCAAGGGCATTTCCATTATGCAACCCACTACTGTGAGTCAACAGATTTAATATATTATGTCACTGTCTAATAATTAGAAGGGAAGGGTTACTGAGGATTTTTGACTKTATTGATTTATCAGGGTGTCAATGGGTAATTAGCATATTAAGAGTTCTGAGACCCAGAATTATCCATCTTACATTAGAGTTTCTCAATAACCAGAGCAAAATTTCAGTTTTCTTTGACAGGAGCAGTGGTGACTCTCCCAGCTGCTGTTGGAGTCAGTGGCAAAATTCCCACAGATACTGGAGCGAGCTTTCATGGAATGACATTGAGGTTGCTGTCATTACCTATGTCTCTCCTCTCCTAAGGACAAATGACCTTAATTCTGGGCCAGGAATCTTGGCACTCATCCAGAAGACGCTGCCAGCCACTGCCCTAAATCTTGCCCAGCAGCCTCAAGAAGAGACAACCTGCCCGTGTGTACTCCTGGTACCATGMTGCCTTGTGGTGACTGTTGGCAGTAGCCTTACCTGGCCCAGGGATACTTGCTGGATCTGCTCTGTGCTCACTGATCCATATGAGCCCAAAACTTAACTCTGTTGGCAAGAAGCTTGGACCAGGACAAATCCGTGGCCACTTAAGAACAGCAGTGCTGTCATCAGAGCTGCTTTTGATGATCTGGTCTGCCTTAGTGACTTCTGCACTGTGCATGGGCCTGAGGTCCTGGAATAAGCATAAATGCTCTTGATTTGGCTGCGGTCGCAGCCAACCCCATGCGCTAAAAGAAGAACAAACAGATTGTGGAGGCACTGTTATCAGTTGAATGGCAGGCCGTGGTGTCAGACTGATGTGGGGTTTTGGCATGAGCAACAGGAGAGATATGTATGAGTAAGGAATTAATTGCTGTCCCTAGCAGATGCCATGTATTTTATTAATAACAGTTAATATTAGTAACACTAAATACAGTAATATAAATGTAACAACTCTAGTTTTGAATAAATTTCTTCAATTTTAAAGTGAAATTAATTTCTGTTTAAAATAAAATCCTACAGAAGCTGGTGGGCCTTTATGCAACTAATTTAAGGCATTCTGTAGGAACAAGGGCTCACAACTGCAGCCTCAAGAGCACATTTGATTTAAGTATTATTTGCTTTCCCTCTGGCAGATATAATTAGTGGCTCCCTAACACCCTCAGAGTCTGATTTGCCTTAATTTACCATTAAAATCATGAATCGATTATTTTTTAACTGTGTCACGTATCCATAATTCTGATCAAGAACAAACTGCATGGGATGAGCCTGCACTAGTAGGTAAATGTTGGGGCTGACTTTGTTCGTTATTTCTGCCCCTGTGKTTTTTTTTTTTGTAACAGAAGGCTCATCCTGGCACATCTTGATGTTTTGGGCAGAATCCCAGTGGAATTTAACTGGACTAGTTCTGTAGTCTGATCAGATCCGTATGTTTGGGTTGGCTTTTGGGTTGCATTGGCATTGTTTGCCTTGGGGATTGAAGGCGC
>JASVER010000032.1:6386451-6400354 GCA_030449065.1 Oceanodroma leucorhoa | reverse complement strand
CTGCCCAGGGAAGTGGTGGAGTCACCATCCCTGGAGGTGTTCAAAAAACGTGTGGATGAGGTGCTTCAGGACATGGTTTAGTGGGCATTTGTACTGGGTTGATGGTTGGACTCGATCTTAGAGGTCTTTTCCAACCTTAATGATTCTATGATTCTATGATTCTATACTGTCTCTGACCTAAGACCATATCAGAAGAATGGACTGGAGGAAGAGTTTACTGGGCTGAAGACTTTCCTGGTTGCTGTCACCTGTGAAGTAACACATAGGAATATGTCAGGCAGCCAAGTAGATGAAATTCATATATGCTAATGTTGTGCTCGTGTTTGGGATGCCCAAGAGTTCAGGAAGCATATTTTCTCACCTTCCACTAAGGTTAAGGTGCAGCAAACAACCCTGTGCCTTGCAGGAGAAGCCTCTGAGATCTGTGTTGATCACCCTACATACAGTAGGATCTAAGACAAATCCAAAGCTTCTGAGTATCCCAAAAGAATCTGGTATAGAAAAAAGCATGGAGCCTGCCTGCTTATTCTTGCATATGAGAGAATAAAACCCTCAAGAATGATTTACTGAAGATGATTTTAGGTATTATTTCTATGTAGAAATGAATGCATGCTTCCTCTTAGGCAGTTGACCATAGTGAGTCTTTTGACATTAAGATGTCTGAAATTATGAATCTATCTTGTTTATATTGGCTGATTCCCCCATAAGTCTGTAAAATTCAGTATAAAAATATAAACATATGATTTCTATATATAATGTTGTATAACATATAATTTTTACTCCTTACACATTTTTTGTTATTGCATTTTTATTCCAAGCAGCGATTCAAAGCTGTGAAACAAATAGGAAATTCTTGCTTACTTTCTTCTTTCAGGATTGCAGCAGTGATTCAGTGGTGGATTAGAAGACCAAAAAAAAGGGAGATTATGTCCCTTGAGCCAGGGATAACAAGTTGTCACTATATGTGGTACAACAGCAATTGTGCTAGAAAGCAAAATCAAGATTGTTATCAAAGCAGGAAGAGCWGCTTACAAAGGGCAATACTGCGATGTTTTGGAATGACATAGTAGAACATTTATGTTTTAAGAAAAGAGCAAAACCAAGTAGTTTAGTTATTATTGTGCTACTGTAAGAAAGATGTAAGGAGTTGGGATCATACAAAACACAAACTCCCATTTTATCAAAGGTTATATAGAAACCTTGTCTAGAGGATAACCTTTCAGAGTAGCAGCTGATATCTAGACGGTCTCTGCTCTCCCATACTTTCCTGTTGAATGTTGTAACCTTATTGATATAATTGCTCCTAAGCCTGATTTATTTAGGAGAGATGAAAAGGGAACGTTGGCAAGTTTAGTTTCGTATGGGTGAGTACGGCCAAGAGGTCAGTAGCCCTGAAGCTAAGCATGTTAAGTAAGTTAGCATACATAGCTAAGCTAAGTAAGTTAGCATATATTTTTTCTGAACTAAGGCTGATAAAACCACTGACTATGGTTAGTTTCCAACTTTTGGCACTTTTTATTGCATTTATAAACCTAAAATAGAGTTTATAACAACTTCACTTAAATGCCTGATAGCTGCCAGGCTCAATCATGTTTTGCAACTTTCTATTTGCAAACAAGCAGAGAATATGGTTTTATTTGTGTAACATTTGGGGAATAGCTGGTTTCATACAGATTTAATGTGAAGCTGCATATTTATCCACAGACAAGAAATCTGTTCGTTATTCATCATTCTTTAGCTTAAAATTTGGGAATAAGAACAATACCTTATGAATTCAGTTATCTGTCAGATGCCCAGAGCAGTCAATCAGTCATGTTAAAACACTCATTTAAAAGGATTGAGTCCTGAACTCGGGGAAAATCTAATTTGAATAAGCAAATCTTTAACACAGATTTGAAGGGATATGCCTTGTTTTCATGCTTTCTGTATTTCTGGAAGGCATTTCTACTCCATGAATGTAAAGCGTCTGGTCTGACCCTCCTCGGATGAAACATTGCTGAACAAGAGCCGAGAGAACTAAGTCATCTGCAGTATGTTGAGAAAAAGCTGCCCCCGTCCTTCAGGGTGATCCAACAGGGTACTTGCTCTATGGGATTGACTACACAAATGGCTCAGGGCTGCCTGGGAGGTAACAAGTGCTTCAGTGCTTATTAAGGCATATGGGCCTCAGTCTCCTTTATCCTAATGCTGTTGGATTTGAATGCACCTTTAAAGTGAGGGCAGCTACTTTTACACTCTCTTTAAAGCATCTTTAAAGAAAAAATTGGACCCTATGAGAAGCTGGGAGTATTTAACACTCTTCAGAGTCAGCCTCCCTGCCATTTTCTTTTTCTGATTGTCACTTCAGCCTGAAAACAACAAGTTTGTGCAGTTCCATGTAGAGATCATTTTATAGATTTAGAAATCTATAAAGAAAATCGCAGAGGGGCCAGAAACTTCAGAGATCAGTCGAATCACAGCAGTGCTCCTGTATAACTCGTGGCATGGCACAGCAGGAGGTACAGTCACACGCAATCCAATTTTTTTTGAAAGATGACGGAAGACAGGTTTTATCATACGCATGCCACTCTACTTCTCAAATGCAAATATGGATCTTCGTAATTTATAGCTTAGCATTCTTTTAAGTTTTCTTTTAATTCTCTCTCTCTCTCTCCGTACAATTGTGCAGACACACTGTCTGAATAATTGCAACAGTGGAGCTTGTGTTTGGAAGAGGGATCTAGATTATGCTGTGAGGCTTCCAATAAGTTCTCACACTGTGAGCATTTCAGCAATTTCCATTTCCAATCGCCACATGGAGAACTTTCTCTCATAAACAACCTATTTCCGAAACTCAGAAACCTTAGACAGGGGTTGTCTGTTTTCACTCACACCAAGGATGAGCAAATTTGTTCAGACAAAAGTAAGATCTGGAAGATCTTTATCAAAAAACCTCAGTGAGCTCTGCATATAGCCAGTTGGGAGGTAGGGTTTCATCTGGTCCTTCTGCTAGAATTGCTCAGGGACACCTCACAAATCAGAGGGAGAACAGAGCTGTGGGCCCTGGATGGATCTGGCATGTTTTAGCCATAGGCTGGGACTAGAAATCTGAAGGAAATACCGCAGGGTAAGTGCTTTCAGAAAAATGCTGATGCTCTCAGAAAATGAAGTCATTAGGAACATCATACAAAATCTGTTCTTGTGACATTTTCCGTGGGATTTCTTAGAACAAAACCTTTTGGAAGCATGTACAATAGATGAATTATATTACAAGTGAGTGGGAGGAATTTGTCTTATGAGGAACTGAGGATCGCTTCCTTGGCTTTCTGAGTAGCCTAGAACAAATTAGCTGGAGCTTCATTTTCTTTCAGAAGAGCTGTTCCTCTCCTACAGTCACAATAATCTATCTTCCTGGCTACAGGTAACGTGAGGAGGTTTAATGTGTATGTTTTTAGTGATAAATCCACCTTCTCTGTAGGATTGCGTACCCTCCTGATACGAGTCTTTTGTTTGAAAAGGAGGATGCTATCTATGGAACAAACACCTCTCAGAAATAACACTGTGGAGTAAAAGCTGACCTTGAAAGCAGCAAGGACATTTACAGTTTCCAGCGATGAGGCAATACAAGATAGATGAAGGGAATGCCTGGAAAATGGCAGGATGGTGTGGGATGGTTCATACACTGTCTCTGCAGAGCAGTTGTTGAGGGTCAGCAACTCAGTTGAGTTTTAGGGAGGAGGGAGGTGTGGGAGGGTTCAAAAGCCTTTTAGGACATTTCCTGTGCCTGAAGAGAAGCCATTTTCTATTTGTCTGTGGCTGGAGACCAGCTGAAAATAAAATTGCTGGGAAAAGGAAACATTAGGTTGCCCTCCTAGACCATCCACTTGCTGGTGCAGCATTGTTCTCAAAAATAAACCAATTTCTGCTTTTTGACATGAGATAATTTTGGAGCTTGGATGATTTTGCTTTTCAAAGACTTACCTGTGGAAAAAAACCCAACCTCCTGACACAGCCAAAGTTACACTGACTATTGGATAACTATTTAGACTGCTATACTGCTAAAGACCATCTGATTCTCCACTGCTTTTCACCCAGTGTACCACTGTTCTGGCTGCTGGTAGCATGTGGTATCCATAGGCATAGGGGTAATGACCCCAGATAGAGACCAGTTTTTAGGCTGAGGCAGCCAGCACATAAGCCCCCTGCCTCACCCTTGGCTATGGTGCACACATCAGTCCAATATAAAGAAGGCATCAAGCCTTCCCTRACCTGCTTCCCTGCTTCTTCCAGCCTTCAGGGTCCACCATCAGTACAGACCTGATGCACTGTGATTTGAGCAGCAGGAAAGCCACTTGCCTTCTACTTTTATTCCCTTTCAGGCACATTTTTTACTTGAATAATTCAGCTACATCATATGCTCTCCTACTACTGATTCCAACTGCAGACATGGAGAGGCAGGGGAACCCATTTCATCTACGTTGCAGGAGTACAGCTTCAGCATGCCTGGAAAGGCAGCCACAGTGCTTCAGTCTGTCCAAGAAAGCCTTGAAGGATGAGAGAGGCAGACAGTGCTCCTGCCAAGGGCCCTGGGCCCGTGTTCTCCACTGCCTTAGTGTCCTAGCCCTTGAAGTACCAGGCGAATACAAAACAACATGTATACCACGGAGCAGAGAGTGCTTATACTTCTTTGAGACGCACGGTGATTTGCAATGCAGTGGAGAAGCAGGACTTCGTATCTTTCTGAAAAGCTTAAGGTGGCTGTGATTACGTATCTCTTCTAAACTTGCTACAGTTTGAGGGGGGCTGATGACTTTCTGTGCCTGTGTCCCTGCCAGGCAGACCCCCGATGGGCTCCGAGCTGATCCAGGAGGAACACGCACGGCGAGCTCAGCTGTCATTTGACTCCACATCCTATTACCATTTCCAGCACTCTCTGCTATCTGCCTTCCCTGGTGCCTCCTGTGTTAAAGAAGATAACTCAGTGCTGCTGGAATAAATATAGCACACAGCTCTCCTGTCAGGGTGCTTACTTCATTAGTCAGAGAAAAAAAGTTTCTCATAGTTTTTCTCCTTGTAATTTTCCTGAAAGTTTTTCTGCTGGAGGCCCTGTATATGTAGTCAGCCATAGCATATATTGTCTAAAACAATATTTGAGTTCTCTGTAAGTAACCCTTTCAGCAGCATTACTTATTTTGGAGGAAGAAAGGAATGATATTGGGAGGACGAAGAGCTGAAAGGTGCATGGCTCTTCCCCACAGGGTTCATCTAGGAGGAGAATCACACTGGGTTTTGGACTGAGTCAGCCAACAGTGAAATTTTGGAGGCAGTAGCGAGGTTTTGCAGTCAGGCGACAACCTCAGTTACTGCTAAATGTGTCAATTTGTTGCCAGAACAAATCTAGGCAAGCTGCTGAAGGAGAAGAAATGGTTCTTGCCTGTGATTTCTGATGCCTCTGCTCTCCATTCATCGCGTGCCTGGACCACAGGCCACACGGCTGCTGCAGTACCACGTCTGCTGGAGGATGGGTACACTCGGGCCCCTAGCCCACCCATTTCTACCCTCAAGGGGGTATGGATAAAAGGCTCTTTTTAACAGCTTGGCGACTGGTTTTGCAGCTGAAGGCTGCCATGGGTGTATACCATGAGGAAAATCTTTGCAAGTGCAGTTTATTTCAAATATTTCTAATTTTAACAAGGTTTAAAGGGACACTATGTCTAGGTCATATGGTCTCCTTTTTGTTTCTTTATTTAGATAAAGTAAGCTAGGAATATTTATTTTATTCTTTTCTTTTAAATTATTTGTCTTCCATTTTCCTTTCCCACTAGACAGTGTCGACTCTCTTTTCACCAGGGGACTCTATGGATAACTGAAGAACTCACACATTTATATCATCAGAAGCACAAAAGCAGTGATAAGTGAGAAAGAGGACATAGATTTTTAGCCAGGCTGCTTAAAACTCTTTCCCTTGTCTGTTTTTGTTGACTCTTAATTAACTCAAACACCTGCCAGACACACAAGGCTTGAGAAAACTCCACAAACCAATTTCTTAGTCCTCTAGGAAGACATTAAAAAAAAATGGAGAAGGCAGCAGATTATATCTCAGAAATAAGAAATGAATGGTAAAGAAAAATCTTTATTCAAGTTTTGCACTTCTTTATGCAAAATCAAGCAGAAAGAAAGCATGCAAACTTTTTTTTTCTTTTGTGCTTTTGTGTGTATATACAATACTGAATGACATAAGTAAGATACTGGAGGTCAGGAAGCTTGTTAAACAAATCTTAATATGGAATGAATCCTGCTTTTAATAAAATAATTATGATTAACATCACTGCTCAGGAAGAGCAGAGCGTGTTTTCTCTGCAGAAGATACTGCAGTATATTTAAGGTGACAACTCCTATATTTAATCAGAATTTGCAAGGGATAATCTCACAGAAAAATATTAACTAAGAAACAGGTTGCTGCAAAACTGGGTTGTATGATTTATCCTGCCAGATGTGGTTAAATTGTAGTTTATGATCAGTGGCCTACATATCATGCTTAAATAGCTGCACTCTCTTTCAAATAATAAGTATTAGGGTCACCTTTCTTTCTCCTGTTCTAAAAGGGGCTGTTTCTGTTTGGATGGCTGATTCCTGAGCCAAACCAAGGGATTTTTCTTGATGCTAATGGAAGAAGGCAGAAGATAGCATGTGAATCCAATTTCGAGGATAATGAGTCTGCTCTCGACTTTCCAGAGCTGGCAGGCTGTTCTCAAATAGAGCTGTAACAGCACATTTTTCTCATCCTCTGCCCTTTCCAGGGGTCATTTGACCTAGTATACACTTGTCAAATGGTACAGATTGCAAGAGAGCTGAGATATATCCACGGTGTCAGAAGAGGTATCACGTGGATTTTTCTCTCACAGAGGATAATTGTACCAGAGGAATTGTTTGGGACTCCAGACAGAAAAAGCATATGACCATAAGAAGAGTTGAAGCAGCAGGCTGGATCTGAAATGGTGATGACTGTAGGTGCTATCAGAGAACCAGTAGGAGGAAGGTGGAGAAATATTTTGAAGCTCAAATACATATTCCTTTTCTCATTTTCCATGAAGCTTTGATATCAGGAATTTACAGAGATCATTTTCCAGCAAAACTAAGAGTCAGGGGTGTCCTCTACGTACGTGGATATCTACTCTTGCATCTGCAACCTGCATCCCAACAACTTTTCTTCTCCCTGCGGTCCCTTTGTTGGTTTTAAAAGTCAGAAGAAATGGTCTGAGGGTGGAGATACAGCTGCTATGAGCTATAATTTGGCCTCACATGAATACATGGCTTCTGCAGTGAAATGCTGCTAAGTTCCAGGCAGGAGAGAAAATTAAAAAAAAAAAAAAAAAAAAAAAAAAAAAAAAAAGGAAAAAAAAGAAAAATATTAAATGTAGCTTGGGTCTTATTTCTTGTTGAGTGTCCCACAGCCAGTTTCAGGGGATATTTATCATTTTTGAGCTAAACTCTGCATTCATATTTGGTTTGTTGCCAGTTCACATTCTGTCACAACTCTGTCCCCCATGTGGAAATCAAGTCCTATTTTTATGCAGTTTATAATATCTTTTTCACAGATTAATCTAGCAATATGCCAGGTGTCCATGGATGTAACTGCTCTGCTAGAATAACTTCTTATGTGAAAAGCTAGAGATTCATATAACATACTCCTGACACATGATTGGCTCTGTGAATTACTTACCCTAAGATGTCCCGTGAAAAATAATTAGCTATACCTTTTATTCAGCTATACCTAACTGATGTGTGATAGTGTGTATCAGGGACTGCTGGTAAAAGGAAAACATGTAGATTAAGGTGATGCTGAGGCTTGAAAACATTTATCAACAGTGATGATTAAAAAAGGATTGTTCAAAAGCTCTGAGTTAGGCAGTCAACTCCTCTGAAAATTCAGGAAACATTGACATGTCCCTCCTTGAGTTCCAGCTTAGATACAAAAAATGACAGAAAGTGAAAAATGACCTACCAAACTAAGCTTAGTTTTATGAGGGGAACATTGCTAACCAGGATATGTCCTCATGATTATCACTGCTAAAGACTGGATACATGTGCATCTGACCAGTTCTGTGCTTGGACCTCTCACTTCACGGGGGGAAGTGTCTGTCTTCATGGGAGATGTGGTGTGTGATCTAGGAGTAGTTGTTAGGCTTGCTAGCATTAGACTGAAGGATGAAGGAGACGTGTCTCCTCTCCTCATGGGGTAATGCACGGTGCTCTGGAAACTTTTACTACGGTCAGCTCTGTGATAACCATGCTTGTGTAAATGGACATCCCAGGGAGAGGCACAGATGTCTGTGCTTTAAAGCAGGACTAGGAATAATGTGGAGCCAAGGAGCATCTTTGCACCTGTGGTTCCTGCAGGTGGTGCTGAGCTCAGTCTGTGGTAGAGCCAGGAATGATAGTGGCAAAGCAGTTGGGATGAATTCTAGAGAATTTCAATAAAAAATATCAAATAGGAAATGGAGCATTTCAGAAAGAGCTGCTGGAATAAGGATTTACATTGTCTAACAAATAGTCCGTCTCCTCTCATGCTACACAGATGGGCTCTAAAGGCAGTGTAAATTTTCCTCCTTTGCCTAACAATTATTTGTATTAACGCTGAGATCATATTGCAGTCATGGTCCTGAATCTCCCGTCCAAATCCTTGTTTAATATGTCGTGGTTTAATCCCAGCCAGCAACTAAACACCACACAGCCACTCGCTCATCCCTGTAYTCCGGTAGGATGGGGGAAAGAATCAGGAGGGAACAAGTAGGAAAACTTGCAGGTGAGATAAAAACAGTTTAATAATGGAAATAAAACAAAGTAGAACAGTAGTAACAACAATGATAACAACAACAATAACAGAATATACAAAGCAGGCGATGCATAATGCAACTGCTCACTCACCACGTGTCCCAAAAAAACGTGTGTCCCAGACGAACCCGTATGTCCCAAATGAACTCGTGTGTCCCGAACACCAGAGCCCCCCCTGCCCCTAGTTTTATACTGAGCATGATGTCACATGGTATAGAATACCCCATTGGCCAGCTGGGTCAACTGCCCCAGCTATGCTCCCCTCCCAGCTCCCCCTGCACCTGGCAGAGCATGGGAGGCTGAAAAGTTCTGGTGCAAGCAAGGTGGTTACTTCCACCATGGTGAGCACATAGCACTTGCCTTGGCGGGTCTGTGGGAGCGTGATATAATCAATCTGCCAGGCCTCCCCATATTTATACTTCAACCATCGCCCTCCATACCAAAAAGGTTTGACTTGTTTGATTGCAGCGCATGTTTCACATTCATGGATAACCTGTGCAATAGTGTCCATGGTCAAGTCCACCCCTCGATCACGAGTCCATCTATGTGTTGTATCTCTTCCTTGATGGCCTGAGGTGTCATGGGCCCACTGAGCTAGAAATAATTCACCCCTATGTTGCCAGTCCAGACCCACCTGAGCCACTTCAATCTTAGCAGCCTGATCTACCTGCTGGTTATTTTGGTGTTCTTCAGTGGCCCGACTCTTGGGTACGTGAGCATCTACGTGACGTACTTTTACAACCAGATTCTCTCAGGAAAACTTACTCTAGAGGCACAGGTATGTGAGTTGCAGGAAAAAACAATCACAAAAGGGGGTTCTTCCAGAAAAAACTGCTGCTCCAGTTTCCAGTGAGCAGTTCCCCGGGCAGAGCAGAAGGGCTGATTCCACTTCTGATCTTATCTCTGTAGAGATAAAAACAGTTTAATAATGGAAATAAAACAAAGTAGAACAGTAATAACAACAACAATAACAACAACAATCACAGAATATACAAAGAAGGCGATGCACAATGCAACTGCTCACCCACCATGTGTCCCAAAAAACCGCGCATCCCAAATGAACCCATGTGTTCCGAACGAACTTGCGTGTCCCGAATGAACTCGTGTGTCCCCAACACCAGAGCCCCCTCCCCCCCCAACCCCCCCAGTTTTATACTGAGCATGATGTCACATGGTATAGAATACCCCATTGGCCAGCTGAGTCAACCACCCTGGCTATGCTCCCCCTCCAGCTCCCCCTGCACCTGGCAGAGCATGGGAGGCTGAAAAGGTTGTCCTGCAAGCACCACCCAGCAACAGCCAAAGCATCAATGGGCCATCAATGTTCCTTTCATTACCAAACCCGAAACACAGCACCCCCTCCAGCTACTGGGGAGAAAGTTAAATCTGTCCCAGCCGGAACCAGGACAGATATCACAGGCAGGATTTTTGCCAGTGTTTTCTCAAGAGAGCAGCTCTATTTTATGAAACAATTAAACTTAAATTTGTTTGGTGGCCTGAAAGTCCTCAACTGCATTTCAGGCGTATAAACACAGTGGGAAGAAAATGATTTCTCAGAAATGAAAATAGAGTTAAGTTGGGGATAAGTATCCTAAATTGTAATCTCAGCCACAAATCCTGTGTCAGGGGCAGAGAGCCAAGAGAAGTCATGATCCAGGCTGACAAGGGATGAAATTGCAGTGCTGGTTTACAGAATCTAGCACAAGTGTGTTAAGCACAGCCAGTGAAAGACAAAAAAGGAGATGCTGGGCTGAAGTGACAAAATCAGACAATAAAATCTAATTTGCTAAAACAATCCATAAGAGGTAGAGTTCCTTCTTAGGGAGAAAGGTCACCAAGATGCAGAGTCCTGTGCTCAGTTACTCACACTGCAGCAAAAAATGTGTAGCAGCAGACGATAAAATCAATAGTATGTGAGAATTAACCAAAATATTTTTTTAACAGCAATAAGCAAAAGCCACATCCTTTCATTCTGATTGATATAAACTCTAGAAAATTGTGGGGACTGCTTAGGAGTTTGAATGCTAGTAGCATTATAACCATTTTAAGACGAGGCTCATTTCTGGACCCATTGTCCTATTTTTCAGTTACATCAATGTAGAAAAGCAGTTGTGCAAGATCAGAGCTATGCCTGATCACAATATCAGGCAAACCTTGCGGAAGCTGTGCTAGCAGATTTTAACAAGTGGATAACAACGTACTTTAATGTGTCTGAGATGTGGTTATGAGTGGCCAGCTCAACAGGAGGATTTATTCTGAGAAGAGAAAACAGCGTCAGGACCCAGCTACAYAAATGAGATGGGCAAATCACCGCCAGAGAAGACCAGCCTGGACTGGAAGTCTTTCTCTGACTGAGAAAGGTGCCTAAGCATGCTGTACATTTTTGCTTGCAACTGGCTCCACTGCCACTAGACTTCCCAGTTCATCACCTTCAGGGTTTTATGCTGCTTCTCACCACTGCAACACCAGCCAGCTAAATTTGGAGTTAAACTGTTTTTGAACATCAGCTTTTAGAAGATACTTTGTCAATGTCCTGCGAGTTTGTGTTTTGCCTTTTTCAATGCTTTTTGAACAGAAAATTTAATAGCATATATCTTTGAGGTGATACTGTGGATAGCTCTAGTCTCCTCTGGCACTGTGTCCTATAACTGGCTTCTGCTTGCTAATAATGCCTTATTCCCATCTCTGACACATTCCCTACCAAGCTTCCTCCCCGCCCTGATCCAAAGGAGCACTGCATTTTCTGTTGTACATGGCCTGAAACTTGGTCTTCAGTGACAACTGTCTTTCCTTACATAGGTTCACTGGTCTATTTTGCCTGTTCAATGGAAAGGATGACCAGGTGCAACTGAAAGCAAAATTTTGTTCTTTTTTTTGGTCACATTTTAGCCCATGCAAAGGATGGAAGAGTAAGACAGGTTTGCTGTCACTGCAGCTCCATTGTTACACTTCTGCTGCTCTTCAGTTGTGTCTGTGGAGAGATGATGCCATGGCAAGGCCAGCTGTGAAGGGCTCTTGCCAATGCAGTGGCAGTTTTCCTGATTGCAGTCCCTGCATAGTTGGAAAACATGGTGAGAAGGACCAGATCTGACTGGGAATTCTTCTGTAAACTCATTTATTTTTAACTGGTGAATTTTTTTTTGTATGTAAATGGTATTACTAAAAACCCAGTCAGGAAATAATAGTCAGGTCTAGGATAGCTGTAATACTTGGCTGGAAGGAGAAAAGAGAAAGCCTTATCTTGGCTAGAGAAAACAAAAAGCCTGGGGCAGGGAGGAGAAGCCTGGGGCRGGGGAGAAGCCACCAAAGATTTCCCAGCTGGACGCAGCAGGGACAGGCTGCATGTGCTTCTCCTTCTGTGCCCGAACAGGAGGCAGAACACCCCTCTCCAAGGCATCCCTTGGTGCCTTCTTACGTGTCCTGTGTGTCATCTCTGAAGAGCAGCAGTCCCCGCAGATGGAGAGAGATGTCCTGTGCTTTCCTGGGGATGCTCGAGCAAATTGCATTCTTCAGGGTGGTTAGTTTTTGACCCAAATTACAAAAAACAGCTTTAGGAGGTTACTCAAACAGTGGTTTATCCAGAGGAAATCATGTGTAGTTTGTGACCTGATGGCATTGTGGCTGACTCAAACGCATTTTGAACGCTCGCATATGGTGTTACTGAGTCTGGCCTTTGTTGTCCAATGCAGTTTCATGTCAGTAGGCAGAGCATTGAAAATGTTTCTTCAGTATGCCACACCTTCAACACCACACATGAAAACAACAATCTTTTAGCTCCTCCCTCCCAGTTCATGACATTTATTTAAGCTCCTCCCCCCCAGTTCATGACATTTATTTAAGCATAGCAAGAAACATCATAAGGAGAAGAGCTTTTTATTTGTTTTGCTCTATTTAAAAGTCCTTAGATTTATGAGTGTGGTGGTGTGCTGACCCTGGCTGGCAGCTAAGCCCCCAACCAGTCCCTTGCTCACTCCCCCAGCGGATGGGGGAGAAAATAGGAAGGGCAAAAGTGAGAACAATTCATGGTTCAAGATCAAGACAGTTTAGTAAGTGAAACAAAGCTGCACACACAAGCAAAGCAAAATAAGGAATTTGCTCTCTATTTCCCAGTCAGATGTTTAGCCACTTCCTGGAAAGCAGGGCCTCAGCAAGCATAATGGTTACTTGGAAAGGCAGATGACTTGACTCCGAACGTCCCTCCCTTCCTCCTCCTTTCCCCAAAACTTATTGCTGAGCGTGATGTCATGTAGTATGGGATATCCCTTCAGTCATTTTGGGTCAGCTGTCCCAAACCCTCCCAACCCCTTTCCCACCCCTAGCCTGCTCATTCTGGGGCCAGAGTGGGAAAAAGAAAAGGCTGTGATGCTGTGCAAGCACTGCTCAGCAATAGCTAAAACAATGGGTGTTATCAACACTGGTTGGGTCATCAGTCTAAAACATAGCACCATACAGGCTGCTATGGAGAAAATTAACTCTGTTCCTGCCAAACCCATTACTATCTCCACCTCTTATTTAATACCATTTACATCATGCTTAGGTGCCCCACTATCCAATACATTCTCCCTATCCAATACTCACCCTTCCATGCTTTGAGATATATATACAGATATCATTCCCTTGGTCTATGGGCCACCCTCTGAAACAGAATCATAGAATCATAGAATCATTTAGGTTGGAAAAGACCCATAAGATCATTGAGTCTAATTGTAAACTTAACACTGACAAGTCCACCACTAAACCACATCCCTAAGCGCCACATCTACATGTCTTTTAAATACCTCCAAGAGTGGTGACTCCACCACTTCCCTGGGCAGCCTGTTCCAATGCTTGACAACCCTTTCGGTGAAGACATTTTTCCTAATGTCCAATCTAAACYTCCCCTGGTGCAACTTGAGGCCATTTCCTCTTGTCCTATCACTTGTTACTTGGGAGAAGAGATGGATGCCCACCTCGCTACAACCTCCTTTCAGGTAGTTGTAGAGAGCAATAAGGTCTCCCCTCAGCCTCCTCTTCTCCAGGCTAAACAACCCCAGCTCCCTCAGCCACTCCTCATAAGACTTGTTCTCTAGATGCTTCACCAGCTTCGTTG
>JASVER010000032.1:6373060-6386026 GCA_030449065.1 Oceanodroma leucorhoa | reverse complement strand
CCGGGCAGCTTTCCAGCCACTCTTCTCCAAGCCTGTAGCGTTGCTTGGGGCTGTTGTGACCCAAGTGCAGGACCTGGCACTTAGCCTTGTTGAACCTCATGCAGTTGGCCTCAGCCCATCGATCCAGCCTGTCCAGGTACCTCTGCAGAGCCTTCCTACCCTCAGGCAGATCAACACTCCTGCCCAACTTGGTTTCATCTGAAAACTTACTGAGGGAGCACTTGATCCCCTTGTCCAGATCGTTGATAAAGATATTAAACAGAACTGGCCCCAATACTGAGCCCTGGGGAACACCACTTGTGACTGGCCGCCAACTGGATTTGACTCCATTCACCACAACTCTTTGGGCTCGGCCGTCCAGCCAGTTTTTTACCCAGCGAAGAGTACGCCCCTCCAGGCCATGAGCAGCCAGTTTCTCCAGGACAATGCTGTGGGAAACGGTGTCAAAATGTCCATAAAATGTCCATTGAGTTAATTTAGTCCTTGACTTGGGTTCCATCTGTTATGGTGGTCACTGGGGACAGGAGAGGTGGTGTGTTGTATGGCGTTATTGGGCACCAAAGCCAACTCAGGTTGGGTCACTGCTGCACTTGCCCAGCTTCTTGCGAGGCTTGTCCTCCATCCCTTTGAGTGGTTCCTGCCATAGAGTTTCCTGTAACATACAACTCGAATCATGGGTTACAACAATTTAAAAGTATATCGAAGGATAAGTTTTCTAGATATTTCCCAGGGCAGGAACATCTGGGCCCCAAGGGCAGCACCAGCCCTCCCTGTCCCTGCCCACCCCCACTAGGCTCCCCCCACCCTGCCCACGGCTCAGGACCCCATGTCAGCCCCTGGGGATTCCCTCTACCCTGCCCATGGGAATGCCTCCTGCACCCTTTTTTTTTCAGTTTTTCTTTGTTTTCTGCTTTCTACATCCAAGTTTCTTGCCAAAGCACAGACCTTAGAGATTAATCTTTCAAAACAACAACAACCAAAAATATAACTATATTTCACAGTGAAATTGGAAGCATTTACAGTCATGAATACATTGACTAAAAGGCCAAGTTTCAAGAAAGGAAAAAATTGAAGGGAACACAAAAGAGTCAGGAATAGTTTGTAGGCAGAAATATGGAGTATAATTCAAGTGTCAATGGGAAAGTATTTGTTCCAATGGAATACGGTGTGTGAATATTAACAAAGGATGACGCCCAAGAAATAACTTAGAAACAATTGCTTTCTCCAACACCTTTGGTTTCGTTAAAATTACTTTTTTTGAGCTTTTCTGTCTTCTAGACTGATTCTTGTTGCCTTATTTGGGCTGAACATTTGCAACATATTAAAATATTCCTTCTGCTGAAGCTTTGAGAGCGAACACTCACACTCAGCAAATTCCCATTAGTACTAACGTTTTAAGTACTTGGCATTTTGTTGCTGCAGTGAGTTTGCTCTGCCATGTGTGGTTTGTTTCATGCCTGCTTTGTAAAGATACAGTATGAAGGGTCAGGCTACGTCAGGTCCAATTCCCAGTCAGAAACAAGTGTTGTTGTATTTTCTGATAGCCTGATACCAGAAAGAAAAATGACCTTTTATTCATGTTTTTAAGCAGCTACTTTCAGAAGGTTTAGAATGAGGCACTTGCCCTCACAACATAGGTATATAAGAGTTAGGCCAGGATTTTGTTCCAAATTACTTTTTTTTTTGGTACTTAACTAAAGTCTCTGGTTACTGTGATTATTGTTGTACACACCCTACTCTTGGAGAACAAATGTCCAAAATGCTAAGCCACCATTTCAATTAACAGGCAAGAAGATATCTTCCTCCTAGTGTTGGCAGGAAAGTCTAATATGGAATTGGCTTCAAATCTATACATAAGTGAACCTTCCAAAAAGTTTTTTCAAATAAGAGGTTGGCCTATTGCGAGGGAAGTCGAGGAAGGAAACGATACTACTATAAGCAAATATTCTTTTTTTCTCAGCCAAAGCTTAAGCAAACAGCGTATTTCTAGAGAAATTTAGAAAGTAATCAACACTCACATTTATTTCTCTGTGTACATTCCATTTCTCTTTTTTATGAACCATTAAAGAAGGAATTTTGAACAAAGATATGACAATCTTTTCCTACTGCTACCAAACAAATCTGAAGCAGATGATGTAATAAAATTGACAAAGCAGAATGAAGGAGGAAGAAACAGAGCTCTGACGCTGGCAACTTGAAGGCAGGAAATACTCCAAATTTTAAAGCTGACGTAATTTGACAGCTCTGATGAAATCATAGGAGTATGTATGCACATTCAGCAAAAAAAATAGTTATGAACTCTATCAGTCTTGACAGGCTGCTGCTTGAATGGATAATTGATTAATATTATCTGTATTCACAGTGTTACTTGGCATGAGCAAACGAATTTCAAAATATCGAGCTAAATGCTTTCATAATTCACTATTGCAGGAAGGATACAGTGTAAATGCGACCTGGAAAATTAATCCTATAGTAAACACAATCCATCACTTTTGTAACAGTTTGGCTCATTGGGGTATACAAGTAGGTTTGTACGTTACAATTATCACTAGAGCACATATTTTATACAAATGCAGCTTAAATGCCTATTCAAGTTAAAAAAATGTTTTACTGGTTTGTTGAGTAGGGTCTTTATCTGAAAAAATACTGTCCTGTTTTGTGAACTCTAGGCTATCATTTATTCATATTTTTACTTACCTTTGATTACAATTCCTAAATAAATTATTTTTTTCTTTAACAGATGAATCTAGAGGAAAGAGGATCCAGCACAAGAGGTGTCCTATCAGCAAGCAGTAATTTTGCAAAGAGCAAGGTTGTAAATTCTAGGACACTTATTTTAATGCAGTTTTCCTTGTGCTACTCCCAACATTATTACAAGCACTGTTTTGTTCCTGTTCCTAGGGATCCATTTAGAGTATCAGGGAACCTTCAGTTACACTTGCCCTTTCTTGTAATTTTTGTTCCATAATTCAAGCTGCTGTTATTTGGCTTGGCTCCTTCTGGAAGCTGTCAGTGCTGTTTCYGGTCGCAATCAGCATCATCATATAATGCACTTTTGGCTTAAAAGGAAGGAAATCTATYTAGGGTGTTTCTGTATTCTGACAATACTTGGGTGCAGGATGGCAATCCTTTGGCACAATTGCAGCTGGGTGCAATTTGGAAAAAGCTGAGACTTCTCCAGTCTGTGCTAGAAATTCAGTTCACAAAGGGCTTAGAAATGGAGGATGTGTGTCACCATTGCCTTTTTTTTTTTTTTAGCTCCTGGCCAAGGAGCACTGATATAGGTGAAAGTCTGAAACAGTTGGTGAGAGGAACCAAAATCTGATGTTCCTGCAAGAAAGCATTCTCATGTTACTCTTGAGATTTTTACCTTGCAAATCATGGGGTTGTATTCAGGTGCTTATGCATCCGTGTCTAGTACTTTTTGAGATGCCTTGGGGCACCCGAGACATTCATAAGGCTGCAGATAAGTCACAGATCCTACAGGAGACCTGTACCCTTTTAGATAGAAAGTTGTAGGCCAAGTGGGAAGCGAGGGACACTAATTGGCATCAGATGTCCTATGTCTATTTGGAAGATTCCTGTCTAAATCACCTCTCAGGTGAGTGCCCTGTGGTTGAAAGGGCAGAGCAGAGGAGAGAAGGGAGGTTCATGTATGTGTTTTAATAGAACGTATTTTGTAGGTTGGAGAAAATGGCCCGTATCTCTGCCATAGGTGCTAATATGAAAACTCATCATGTTTTACATAGCATTTTATGAATGTGCCTTTCAGCATATGAATTGTTCTTACCACATTTGCTCTGAAAACTTGCTCCTTGCCCTACATGAGTCATGGCCTGGAGGAGGGGAAGCTTGAGCACATCAAGGCATGGATACTTTGTGAGGGAGCATTCGTGTAGATATATGTTGGCTTTGGAAACTGAAAGGTGTTCTTTCACACTTCAGAAGGATTGCTCAAAGTGGAGATTGCTCATAGAGATGTTCCCTGAAAGCAAGTAAACTGTGTTACAAAAATTGATGAAGTGATTTTATCACCTTTATTCTTAAAAATACATTTAAACACATTTTTCTCTACTGTTCCTTCTAATCCTCACACTGACACAAAGTCAGTGGCAGACTGGTTATGCTGAGGTTCTCTATTTGATAGAACCAAAAGAAGTAACTGTTCATTACAGAACAGTTCATGGGCAATGAAGCTGTTGGTTTCTTATTTGTTCGTTTATCATATTTGTATTGTATTCTCATGTCATGTATGAGAAAATTCAAGTGTGTTCATTTCGGTTTTCTTCTGGGAACAGAAAAAGTTGTTGTAGTTTTTGTTTGGACATGTGCTAATTTTCCTCCCTAATCTAGGACAAGGTGGTTTGGAAATGGCCTTAACAGACTGCTCTGGGAACTGTTCCCAACTAATGAACATTATTAAGTAGCCAGATCTAGTTCAAAGATGATGGCTTTGGTAATTCTGTGTAGAGGAACACGCTGGTTTTGCTTTGCAGTATAATTAGTCTGTGCATGAGGCACACCTGCTTTATTTTAAATGTAAGCCATATGCTTGGTTTATGAAAACCAAACATCTGCCATAAAATTGCTAAAATATGTACCTTAAAATACCTGCTTCTGATATGCTGCTACGTATCTTAAGGTAAATTAACAAAAATGCGTATAGATATTTTAACACTGAATTTATTGTTGTTTGTCATTTAACTCATAGCTCAAGAACTGTACTTTTGACATGCATAAGTCACTTGCTTTAAAAATGTCTTTTATATTTCTGAATCATCTTTCATGTATTAACCAGAAGGTTTTCTTCACTCCCAGAATGAGTAGATCTCATGCATTTCTCTGCTTAATTGTACTGGCTTTGATTCCTTTTGACCATTGCTTAGAGACGTTTACCCCTGAAAGATTTAAGACCAGTTTATGTCCTGTTGATTTCTAACAGAGTAAGAGGCACTGACTGATAGAGTGACCATTTAAAATTCCCCACATATGTTGAAACTGCCTAACGTTTTCTTTTTGCAGTGGTATTTACAAGAAAAATGCTAAAATATACTATACTATAATAGAGTAAATGAATGTGAAGGTCAGACTGATTTTTAAATGGTGATATCTTTACTAATGAGAAGCCCTATTATCCTCCGTCTTTCCTAACAATGTATTAAGCTTCCTTGAAGGTTTTATTTTATCTCTCCTACTTACTGTGACTAGAAAATACAATTAATACACTTTACAATTAAATTGCCTAGTTACTTCATGGAAAACTCAACTGTACTACTTCAGCTTGTGTTAAAATCAGCAACCTGCTGAAAGAACTTGGCATAGTATTTTCATTATTCTGTTTTAAAATGGCAAGTTTGAAAACAAACTAAAACATGCATGATGGCTTTTTGTCACTGAACAGCCTTCAGCCACTAACTGAGCCAATAACTTGCTTACACAGAGTAACAGTTAACAAGAGGGGGAAGCTTGCTCCCTCAAGACCCTAAAAGTGAGGGGGGGCAACTTTTCATGCGTTTCCTCTAAAACATTGTACTCTCCAATTATAGGTGTATTTAAAGACATAGCTGTTAAACACAGCAGTGATTTCTTCTGAAAGTCAGAGATATAGTTCATGGGAGGAATTACATTTAAAAATCATCTGTTGCCTGAACGGAGGTTGGACAGCTGCATAGGTTGATGGGTTGATGTTAATTCAATTTCTGTACAGTGTCTTTTTTTTTTTTTCTTTTCTTTTTGTCTGTTTTTGGGGAGGAGGGGACCTGAGGAGAAAAGTAGATGTCTTTACATAAGGCTGTGAAAAATAACCATGAAATTTCTGCAATGAAGTATTCATCTTGTCCAGCCAACAAAACTATGGAACCATCTTCCATCAGAAAATGAAGATTGTTAAATCAAGAGTATTTCGCAAGGGTTTCATTAAGAAAGTTTTGAAAAGAAATTCATTTCAACTTCATTTTCAATGAAAAAAGAATATCGTTTTCTATGCTGTATGTTAATAGTAAACTTGAAATACACACCACATTAACATAATTATACATGTATAATATGCCATTGTTAAAGGGTTTCAACCTTTAAAAAATAAATTTGATACTTTGGGCTGAGAGCATTCTGAGTTTCATTCTGTGGAAAATTTTGACTCTCATTTCAGTGTGATTTTAATTGCAAGATTGGTTTCAGGGGAGAAACAATGAACAGCTCTACATGTAAATAAAGTTCTGTAGCAGATGGGGTTGTTTCCTAGAATGGGAAATACTCTGCAACGTTTAAAGTTCTAATCTGTTTGTGTTCACATACTTGGCAGTCTTCAACAAAGGCATAAGTTAGCACTGTTAAACTTGGGGAGGCAGTGTTTCACATTGTGTAATACAATGTTTTAAGGTTAAGAAAAAAGAGAGAAACTAAGATGGAACTCAAAACCAAAACCAAGTTGTTCATTTTTCTCTCTTAATACCTCCTTTGACTGCATAAATTAAAACATGATTTTATTTTGTCTTATCTATTTGTCAAAGAAAAAGAAACGTTTAAATTTGTGCCCCTGTTTTTGAAAAAGCAGCTAGCAACTAGTGCATGAGAGARTAACCTTTTCATCTAAACAGCTTTTCAGTGCTTATGTATGTTTGCAGAAAATAACATTTTTTTCCTAACATCTGTCTGTAATGCCATCTGCTACTATGCTTCAGGCAGCTTTGGTTGTGTAAACTTAGCTTTTCAAACAGTTTGCCAAAGGTAGTGGCTTTGAAAATATATCCCCATTCATCTCCTACTAAGACATTTGATGGCATTCTCCAGACCCGATGCAGAATGAACCAACCTTGACTACAGTGAAAACGTTTCTTGTTTCCTCACTTCTGCTTGTGCCTTCACATGTGCCACAGACACCAGGACGAGCCTTAGGGGCAGATAAGAGTATTCTGTCTGTCACTGCAAATTTGTATTGAATACACACATAAAATAATTTGTAATTCCATTATGGGGTTTAAAACCTGCGTCCACAGTTTCTTAACATCTTTTTCTTATTACATTACTTTCTCACAGCTACTGAAAGACATAATAATGAGTCCCACTGTTATCAACAAGCACACMCCCTTCTATGTTCCACTGACCTGAAACAAAACATAAAATGTTGCCGTTTTCTGGATTACTTGGGTAACCGTTTCTTACGCTGTACTTGTATAGTTATATATCTATTCSTCTGTTGGCAAACCTTAAACTTTGTCATATAAGTTATCCCCTGCCTGTCCCCATCGCTGCTTGCAATGTGTACGAAGACAGCCTATCTGTACCCACGTGATACCTGACACACTGTCATGCAGAATTGGTGCTTGTGGGGTGTATTCCCAAATCCTGAGTGATATACACAGCTGAGTCTCTCTGGGAATTTTTCTGGGGGGTTGCCGTGGGAAAAATTCTTCAAATTATCTTTTTTTTTCTTTCTTAAACAGCTCCCACCTTAGAACACCCATCTTAGAAGCTGCTTTAGCCCTTGTCATTGCTTTTGTTGACATGAGCTTCCTGCACTGTATTTTGATATGCTTGTAGCAAGGTGAAATAGCCAAGAAGAGAAGGTCCTCAGAGACCAAGCCAGAACAGAGAGGTAAAGGGTCAGCCGTGTAAATATCATGTTTCTGAAATATTTTCAGGGCTTTATGGAAGCAAAAATTGAAGGTTTTTTTTTTCCCAGCTGACAGAATTTGCAAAAACACCCAGGCTTTTGAACATAACAGCCCTTCTTGAGCTCTGAAGGAGGAGCAGCATCACACTTCAAGCTAAGAGCAAACTGGGAACAATTGAGTTTAAGTTAATTATGTTAATCCGTATAAAATTTGAGAGAAAAGGATGTCTGGCAACTTTGGAGCAGAGAGGGATGTTAGCAAGGGAAGAAAAGTTAAGATTTTTAGTCATTATGACATGGAAAAAAAGGCAGGTAATTATCACTAGTGGAAGTGAGAGGTTACCAGAGGTGAGGGCAGGGCTAAATAGTAGTGTGCCAAAATAATCTTTTTGTGCCTGTGATTTTGAGTATCCATTGGAATGCTGAGCTGAGTTTCCAGTTTCATCCTTTGGGGCTCAACGGTCCATCATCCTCAAGACTCAGGACTGAACCGGCCCAAAGGTGGGATGGCTGTTTTGGGCAGCACATCCTCCATTAATATCCAGGTGATTCTGCCCTCCACTGACCACATGAGTACATCTTCATGAGTGCAACACCCCTATTATTAGGACTGAGAAAAATGTATTAGACCACAGAGGGCAAGTGAAGTATCCCACTTGGCTTTCTTGAGATGTCTTGTGTTGTGATCAATACTGATCTCCATTTGAGCCCCACTGTTTCTGGCTGAAGAGGATCACAGACCCTGGGAGAGGCTGACACTATTTTGCCCTGCCTATAAACTTCTCTTAGATGAATTGGATGCCCCTGAGGAACCTGTACAAGGAGCTTGCATCATCCTTCTGGAGACAGAATACATGAATGAAATAGTCTGAGACTGCACCTACACACCATAACAGCTCTGAGTCATGAGAGGCTAGAGAAATTGGGGACACCACCTAAACATGTGTCCAGTGGCCACGAGCTGCCATTTCAGTGAGTGCTGTTGGCTGGGTGGACACTGGAGATGGCCAGTACTTGCACTCTGCAGCTCACAGTTCCACGCAGACATCAAGATGGGTGGCAGCTGAAGTGTCCACACACCTGGAAGCCAAGCAGATCCAGCAGGCCCGGGTTTCACCAGTCCTTGCAAATGAGCACAGAGTTTTTAACCTGGATGGGAAGAACCTGAATGATCTTTTTGCATGGTAGATTAATTCCTAATGCAAAAACTAGCAAGGTATCTTTCTATCCTGTACCTTCACAGCCAGTGTGGAAGACATGAGTGTCTTCTTTACTCACAGCATGCATCAAGTCTGTGACTAGACTGTGGTAGGTATTATGCAAATACATGAACATTATTTGCACTACAAGAGCTTCTCAAGAATGGTGTACATCACAAGACAGCTTGTTGTGGCAAGTGCAGTGTATTAGAGACTTTCTTCTGCTTCATCATATGATAAAGAAAAAAAAGAATTTAATATATTCCCATTCCAGACAGAGCCTGCTTTATACATTTTTAATTGCTACTATGAAAACTGGGGGAGAAAGTGTGAAAGTGAACAAAGCTGTAGGAGTTGGTGGAATCAATATGTAGACCAGAGAGTAGAAAAGCTCATTACATTCTGATGAGTGAACATGATTTTAAATGTAGAGGTTTTGAATCTTGTTAACGTACCAAGTTTCACTTTTTGAGAGAGAAGCAAAATAAATAAATAAATAAATGTATGTTAATGTAAAATGGATCATTTATTGGAAGCCTGTAATACATTCTATGAAACAACTAAGTTATCAGAAATTCACCATTTGAAACTGATTGTGAGATGAAGGGTAAAAAATAAACAGCACTAGAACTCTTAGTACCAGGAATTAAGGAAGTTGAGGTTGCTCTTGGGACCTATCGAACTGGATGTCTTCGAGTATGGCTCTGCATACAGAGGAAAAGGCAGAAGAATTTCTCATCAAATGAAGCTGGATGTGTTCTTCAGAGGTGACTGTACAGCCTGAGTGAAGGAATGGCAATCTCACGTAGCTGAAGAATTAAACTCCTTTCAAACATGATGGCAGTGCTATTACTCTAGTGATAGGTGGACCTACGTGTTGCTTTCCAGCCTGGAGGATCCTAATCCTGTCCTATACTGAGAATATAAAATGAAGCAGTATGGAATAACTGTTAATGCTCTAATTTTAGTAAGCCCATCCAATAGGCTGTTAAACTGCTACAGCTGGTAGAGTCTTTATAGTGCACTGCAGAAGCAATGTAGAAGTACTCTAAGGGTCTAGGAGAAAGGAGCTGTCACCATATATGCAGAATATTAGTAACATGTCTATCTTTCATTGAATGTGATAAACATGGACAAAACCTGTCCACGTCCAAATACATATATGAAGAGCATGCTGGAGGCTACAGCTTATGGCAGAGAAGACAAGGTAGCWGTAATTAATTTCCTGGAACAAAATCATAGAATCATAAAATGGCTGGGTATTTAGTAGAAAACACAAATGCAGACTTGGACTTATAATAATAATAGCTGGTAACAGAAGGCATGAGAGACCTTGGCTGGGAGGGAGGACACTGGTTCAGCTCAGTTTGGCTCTAAGTGTTCAGAAAACTTCCTGGTTTTGTGGAGCAATACTTGGCTTTGTTGCTAGACAAGGCAGACACTTAGAAGGACTTATGGGACTGAGCAAGGCTCTAATAGCCCTAGTACCTCCATGGAAACCTGTCTCCTGGGAACTCCAGTTTCTCTGAGAGTTGTGCTTAGCATCAGCACACTTAATTCACTGAATGAATAGTCCTCTTCTGTTTTGGTTGTGCCTTTTTTTTTCTTGTTTTGCTTTGTTTTTTTTTTTTTGTTTGTTTGTTTGTTTGCTTGTTTGGGTTTTTTTGAGGAAAGCTTAGCTTCTAGAGTTAAAAGAGCCCAGGCACACAAAGAAGCAATTCAGTGATTCTCTGTGATTCCAGATGATGACAGCATGTTTCCTTGGAGTCCTTCACACTGGATTGTGGRGTGGGGTGGGGGTGTCTGAATATTTTTATTTTTTTCCCCACTGTGATTGAGGATTCTGAATGGCAATTTTCTGAATGAAAATGGAAGATAAAATAACCAGTGATACAACCAGCCCTGAGATACAGACTAGAACCACACAGTAAAGAGGTCAGATTTTGCATTAACTTAMGGAAATAACGAATGCTCCTGTCTCAAAGCAGCTAAGCAGCATTTACTTCTGTAAGAAAACAAGTATTCCAAGCTGGCTATGAACTTAATGGATTATTCTTTTCTAGCAAGAAAGGCATAAGGAACAGAAGGAGGAAAAACCTGTGACTATCGATATCTGAGATCAAAGCCACCATTCACCCAACATCACTGGGATAATCCACCTTCTGCTTGATCTTGCCAGACTGCTACAAAGCATCGTGAATTATGTTGGAGTGGGAGCAGCAGACAGTGYCATGCACAGAGCTGGCAGTTGGACCTCTGGTTGTTCTGTGATGGATGTGAGCTGGACTTTAATTCTCATTCCCAAAGGCATTTACCATCTCAGTTGCAAATGGACTTTTTTTAAATGGGAAAAGCAAAACATTTTCTTCTCAAAGCTACTGGTTTCTTTCTTCTGCACTCAGACTGCCACTATTCCTATGCTTTTTACTAGCCTGTTACTGTTTTAAAGAATAACATCGCATCTTCATAATAACAACTTAGAAGACAGCCAAGGAGTGAGAAGGCTTTCAGATCAATACARGCTGGTGGGGGTGTTGTGTCAATAAGGACATTAGGGGTAGCAGATGTTCTGTGATCCCTTTTGTACTTAATGGTTGTTGACACTTGCAGAAAACTGTCCTTGTCATTGGTGATCAKGTCACCCCTTCCAGTGCTGAGGTCCTATGAGTGTTACTGGGATATAGCTCATTACACTAGAACAAATAATTTGTACAGACAAATATTTTAATGCCTATTATCAGGCTTTCTCTATACCATTCCATTTCTTTCTGTAGAAGAATTCCTGTTTCCAATTTATATAAAAAATGTAAATTTTTGGTGGATTTGACTGGAGTTGGCAACTTCCTAAGCTAGCACCACATTTACTGATGTTAATTAACCATGGTTTCCTTCATCACTGGTGATAATTTAGAATAAAAATATCTCATGGTTTTTCAGAGTGAAACATTCTTCGTACTGTCCTGTGTTGCAGGTTATAAGATTTAATAGTATTCAGTTGTCATCAGATTGAATTCTCCCACTTACCTTTACTTAAAATAGGCTCTCTTCCTCCAGCATGGAATAACTTAAATGATTTCCCTTCATATGAAACCCAGATTAGTCAGATATGAGAACAAAGAAGAGACCTTCTGGCTAACTGCAAGTAGCCTATGTCAGGCTGTTCAACATTTACCAAGAACATTAAAGATATGTCAAGYGAGTGAGTGCTAGCTCATTGCTTCATTTTAATCTAGGTAAAAGTGGCAATTGATATAAATCACTGCATTAAATGAAACTAGCTGGATACTTCCGTGGTCAGCATTGTCTATATCATATTTAAAAAATGTCTGCAATAAAAAGGAGTCTAAAACACTTTCTGGATKAAAAGGTCATCTTCTGATGGCCTTAACTGGAGACATGACATATTGTAGATATGTATGTGCTTGGCACAATTCAACAAGAAGCTGAGAGAGAAAATTTTCTTCTAACTGTTGATCTGTGAGGCTGCTGCTTTTGTCTTTAGCACRAATGAGAGAATACTGAGAATTATGTCATTTATACCAGTCAAGGATGGCCTCAGAGATTGGGTTAGCTGCGATATAAGATGCCTTGACGTTTTTCTTCTACATCTGGCTTTCTGGATTCAGGTTTGTTTATGGCTTGTTTATGTTTTTTCAGACTTGTTTATGACTTAAATATGAACTAATGGGCAGAAAAATAAAATTTAAACACTGGATAATTCTGTTGTGCAGCATTAAGTTCTGTAGCTTCTATAGCTGCTACATTTTATGCAAAATATTAGGTAAAGACTTAAGACTGACTGMATTAAATCAGATCCAAGCTTCCTAGCTCATAAACTGATTCCAAAGGCAGTCAAAAGCAGGTATCCAGAGGAGTGAGCAAGAAAATGGGTATGTGTAACACTTTGCCCCTTATTCTCCTGACATGATTGTGTAGATCTCTAGCATATTCCCCTCAGCAATCCCTTTACTGTGCTGAAGAGATTTAACTTACAAGGTCATTCTTCATGTAGAAGCCATTGCTTATTTCTGATCACTCCTCTTGCCCTTCTTCAGCTCTTCTCTAGTTATATTCTGTAACTTTTGAGATACAAGGACCAAGACTGCACCAAGCAAACCATGCATTTACATAGGGGCATAATAATGTTTTGGGTTT
>JASVER010000032.1:6317173-6373015 GCA_030449065.1 Oceanodroma leucorhoa | reverse complement strand
TAACACTGACTTGCTGTTTTGGTAGGTACTGAACTGATGTTTTCATAGAATTGCCTATGATAAATTAAATATTTTTGTCCTGTGTTGTAACAGACATCCCAGACCCATCATTTGAAGCACAGAGTTATAACAGGTGTTTTTTTTTCCACATGCATCCCTTGAATATAGAATTCAATACACCAAATTTCATCTGCCTTTTTATTTACTATCAYTTGACTTTATAACGTTCTTCTGCCAATCTTGACAGCTAATGCATATCTTTGGAGATGCTGTTCAGTCTTTGTAAACTCTTTTGTTGCAGCTGCTTAGTGTGTTCTTGATGTATGCCCATATTCATGGTCAGGCAGTGATAGCTGGGTAGCAGGGAGCTCTGCAGAAAAGGCATTTAATGGCAGAGGAAAACGTGCGGCAGAGCAGCGCTGCACTTCTCCCCATCTTTGGCTGTGGGCACCRTTGCTAGCTGTACGATCACCTGCCAGTTCCTCTGCCTCTGATGGTGAAAGCTGGGATGGAGCTGAGAGAAAAAGACTATAATGAGGTCCAGAGAATTTCTTTTGTCTCACTGTGGTCAGGAGATACTGGCTATAGCAGGGAAAGTGCCTCTACATGTTTACAGCTGTCTGGAGTTCCCTCTGTTATTTGATTGTTTTCATYCTCATGGCTAGGCTCAGGAACAGTATAAACCTTTTTTGGGTGCYGAGTGAATTAAAAGACCATTGGTTTCAATACATCTAGTATCAATATTCCCTCAAACAGTAAGTGTTTGTCCTGCAACAGATTTTAATATMCATTCCCGTAGCTATCACAGGGAAGATAAGACAGTAACATAACCTTCCAAATGGCAAATCAACATGCTCACATGTTTCAGCCTTAAATATTCATGAATATTTTCCCCCTTGTTTCTTTGAAGAGTTTTGACATTTACTTAAGTAATCACTGTCACCTCTAAATGGCTGCCCATATTTTGTCCTTTTGTAAATCCTCCTCCGGTATTATTTATGCCTTTGTTTCATCTTAGCTCTTTGAGCTAGGCTTTATTGTGTCTGCCAGGTGTACTGTGCACACATATTCTGAATTAATCTCCCTGCTCTGTCAGAGTGTAAGGAATTTCATTTATCCAAAGGAGACGGGAGGAGTGAGAGGAATTCAGCCTGAGATACCCTGGTCTTGATTGTCTTTGCRAGTTACTTACACTGGGCAAAACACTGCTTTCCGTGTGAATAGTTTCAGCGCAAGCAAAGACAATGTCAGACATGAGTAGCCTCAAGTCAAATCCTTTGCCATCAACATGCCTCAAAACAAGCTGATTAATTCTTCAAAATCTTTTATTCCAAGAGCTTTGYTGCACAGCACACGCTTCCATCATGTAAAATATCACAGCAATGTCCTTTCCCATCACAAGTGAGATGGCAGCCCTTGTTCTGCAGCTAGGCACTTTGCTCTGCAGCCTGTCTCATGTTTGCAACAGTAAATGCTTCCTGAGAGAAGTTTAGTGTTAGCTTTCCACAGCTGGGCAAGCAGATTTACAGGTACAAAACGACGTGAACAGCAGTGCAGTTGCATGAGCCTTCTCCTTTGTGGGGATGGGTGTTCTGACTATGCACTGGAAGGCTGACCTACTGGGAAAGTTTGGGGTGTCACATGGAGGTTGAGCATCTTGCTGATGAACTGGGAACTCAGCCCTGGAGCATTGGTGTCAATATTCACATTTAAACAATCAAGAGTGCAGAGTAAAGTTGGCAAGGAGTTGAAAGAAAACTGGAAGGTCTTCTCCTTTAAGGCAGGCTCATCCCGACTCAGTGTGACTCCTCCAGGTGATTTGGAAGAGCCTGGCTCTTAAATTAGAACAAAGAGTGTCTGTGAGTGACTGTTTTCCATTTGGAAATGAGARGCAAAAAAGAACCAGGAGGGAACTAATTATGAGTGTATGCTGAATAAACCAAATTCACTGTTTTAAGTTTCAAAACTGTCAAAGAAATATATGAAGCAAAGCTGCTCACACAAATTGGTGAAGACAGTCCTGAGCAGATTTCGCCAGGGCAGAGTGGAGGCTGTGTAAGAATTCTTAGATCCTGCTGAGAGGGGAGGTCTATGGAAATGCTTAGAAGGCAGCTAATGAATACAGTCAGGAAGAAGCAACTGGGAGATGCTAGGAAAACCCTAGGGAGTGCTGAGAAGAATCACGCTGGATATCCACTATCACAGGCTCYGTCTTTGACATCTGTTGTGGACAAAGCACTGGGAGAGAAGAAAACACAGTAAAGACGAGAACTCAACAAACCAAAAAAGTTATTTCTTATTCTGTACAATGACAAAGATCATTTCAGTTTAAGTTAGCTGCTACAAAGTTTATCACTTCTGTCTTCAGCTGATGTAAGTTACCTGGGATACGGAAAAGGCTGAGGTACTCAACGACTTTTTTGTCTCAGTCTTCACCGGCAAGTGCTCAAACCKCACTGCCCAAGCATAAGAAGACAAAGGCAGGGACTGGGAGAATGAAGAGCCACCCACTGTAGGAGAAGATCAGGTTCAAGACCATCTAAGGAACCTGAAGGTGCACAGGTCCATGGGACCTGATGAGATCCATCTGCGGGTCYTKAGGGAACTGGTGGATGAAGTTGCTAAGCCACTATCCATCATATTTGAGAAGTYRTGGCAGTCYRGTGAAGTTCCCACTGACTGGAAAAGGGGAAACATGYCCCYCATTTTTAAAAGGGAAAAAAGGAAGACCTGGGGAACTACAGGCCAGTCAGTCTCACCTCTGTGCCTGGGAAGAYCATGGAACAGATCCTCCTGGARGCTATGCTGAGGCACATGGAGGACAGGGAGGTGATTCGAGACAGCCAGCATGGCTTMACCAAGGGCAAGTCCTGCCTGACCAACCTAGTGGCCTGCTATGATGGAGTGACTACATCAGTGGACATGGGAAGGGCTACCGATGTCGTCTATCTGGACCTCTGTAAGGCCTTTGACAAGGTCCCCCACAACATCCTTCTCTCTAAACTGGAGAGATATGGATTTGATGGGTGGAATGTCCAGTGGTTGAGGAATTGGTTGGATGGCCGCATCCGGAGGGTAGTGGTCAACGGCTCAATGTCCAGATGGAGATCGGTGACAAGTGGTGTGCCGCAGGGGTCTGTATTGGGACCGGTACTGTTTAATATCTTCATCAATAACATAGACAGTGGGATCAAGTGCACCCTCATCAACTTTGCAGATGACACCAAGCTGAGTGGTGCGGTAAACACACCTGAGGGACAGGATGCCCATCCAGAGGGACCTGGACAAGCTTGAGAAGTGGGCCCATGTGAACCTCGTGAGGTTCAACAAGGCCAAGTGCAAGGTCCTGCACCTGGGTCGGGACAACCCCGGGTATCAATACAGGCTGGGGGATGAAGGGATTGAGAGCAGCCCTGCCGAGAAGGACTTGGGGGTGCTGGTGGATGAAAAGCTGGACATGAGCCAGCAATGTGCGCTCGCAGTCCAGAAGGCCAACCGCATCCTGGGCTGCATCAAAGGCAGCGTGGCCAGCAGGTCGAGGGAGGTGATTCTGCCCCTCTGCTCTGCTCTGGTGAGACCCCACCTGGAGTACTGCGTCCAGCTCTGGGGTCCTCAGCACAAGGGGGACATGGACCTGTTGGAGCGGGTCCAGAGGAGGGCCACAAAAATGATCAGGGGKMTGGAAYRYCTCTCCTATGAAGAAAGRCTGAGAGAGCTGGGGTTATTCAGCCTGGAGAAGAGAAGGCTTTGGGGAGACCTTAYTGCAGCCTTTCAGTACTTAAAGGGGGCTTATAAGAAAGATGGGGACAAACTTTTTAGCAGGGCCTGTTGCAACAGGACAAGGGGGAATGGTTTTAAACTAAAAGAGGGTAGATTCAGACTAGCTATAAGGAAGGCATTTTTTACAATGAGGGTGGTGAAACACTGGAGCWGGTTRCCCAGAGAGGTGGTAGATGCCCCATCCCTGGAAACATTGWAGGTCAGGCTGGACGGGGCTCTGAGCAACCGGATCTAGTTGAAGATGTCCCTGCCCATGGCAGGGGGGTTGGACTAGATGACCTTTAAAGGTCTCTTCCAATCCAAACTATTCTATGATTCTAAGATTCTATGAAGTTAAGTGGCTGCTATGCCAATAGATGTCCCTAAAGGTGTAGTGATGTTATCCATGATGTCTTTTTTGAGTTTGATTGCAGTGTAACTTCAAGCCTGGTATTTTGGAGGAATTTCAACTGGAGAGACAAAGAAAAATTTGTTTTTAAAATTTTTTTTAAAAATTTGTTTTTGATTTTTGTTTAAAAAAATTTGATCTCCAAGACAYACAAAGAAGGACATTATATGTCAGACACCATTGTCAGAGTCTCAGTTGAGAAAACATGGAAAAATGAGTGATTGAGTGAACTGTTGACAAGTCATATTTCCCATTTTGCCGACCAGACCCATCCCACATGCTGACCAGACCCATCCCACAGGGAGGTCTGCTGCCTCCCTGAGGCCCACGTTAGAGTCATTATTAGGAAACTCCCTGGTCTGGTATGGCCTTCTGACTATTACCCACTGTTGGTTATGCAGGTGGGCAGTGATGAGGTTGCGGAGAGAAGTCCCAAAGCGATCAAAAGGAACTTCAGGGCACTGGGGCGATAGATTGCAGGATCAGGAGCACAGGTAGTGTTCTCCTCGATCCYGTGGGTGGCAGGRAAGAATACTGAAAGGAACAGGAAAACACACCTGATTAACACGTGGCTCAGAGGCTGGTGCCATCGGTGGAATTTTGGCTTTTTTGATCACGGGGAGGTTTACACGGCACCAGGCCTGCTGGCGATGGATGGAGTTCAGCTGTCCCAAAGGGGGAAAAGGATTCTCACTCATGAGTTGGCGGGGCTCATCGAGAGGGCATTAAACTAGGTTCGAAGGGGAAGGGGATAAAACCAGGCTCACTAGAGATGAGCTTAGGGGTGGCACGCTGATGTTGGGGGTGAGATCAATAGCCCAGCTCAAGTGCAYCTACACCAATGCATGCAGCACRGGCAGCAAACAGGAGGAGCTGGAAGCCATTGTGCAGCAGGACAGCTATGACTTAGTCACCATCACAGAAACATGGTGGGATGACTCTCATGACTAGAGTGCTGCGATGGATGGCTATAAGCTCTTCAGAAGGGATAGGCGAGGAAGGAGAGGTGGTAGGGTGGCTGTGTATGTTAGGGAGTGTTTAGATTGTACAGAGCTCAATGATTGTGATGATCAGGTCAAGTGCTTATGGGTAAGGATGAGGGGGAAGGCCAACAAGGCAGATATCCTGTTGGGAGTCTSTTATAGACCACCCAGCCAGGATGAAGAGGCCGATGAAGCGTTCTACAAGCGGCTGGCAGAAGTCTCGCKATTGCTAGCCCTTGTCCTCGTGGGGGACTTCAACTTGCCCGATGTCTGCTGGAAATACAACATGGCAGAGAGGAAACAGTCKMRGAGGTTCCTGGAGTGTGTGGAAGAGAACTTCCTGACGCAGCTGGTAAGTGAGCGTACGAGGGGGRGTGCCTCRCTTGACCTGCTGTTTACCAACAGAGAAGGACTGGTGGGAGATGTGGTGGTCAGAGGCCTTCTTGGGCTTAGCGACTGTGAAATGATAGAATTCTCGATTTTCAGTGAAGTAAAGAGGGGGGTCAGCAAAACCACTACCATGGATTTCCGGAGGGCGGACTTTGGCCTGTTCAGGACGCTGGTTGAGAGAGTCCCTTGGGAAGCGGTCCTGAAAGGCAAAGGGGCCCAGAAAGGCTGGACGTTCTTCAAGGAGGAAGTCTTAAAGGCGCAGGAGCRGGCTGTCCCCATGTGCCGCAAGAAGAGCTGGCRGGGAAGACAACCGGCCTGGCTGAACAGCGAGCTTTTGCTGGGACTCAGGGAAAAAAGGAGAGTCTACCACTGTTGGAAGAAGGGGCAGGCAGCTCAGGAAGAGTACAGGGGTCTCGTTAGGTCATGCAGAGAGAAAATTAGAATGGCAAAAACCCAGCTAGAACTCAGTCTGGCCACTGCCATAAGAGAAAACAAAAAATGTTTTTACAAATATATTAACCACAAAAAGAGAGCCAAGGAGAATATCCATCCTTTATTGGATGCTGCAGGGAACATTGCCACCAAGGATGAGGAAAGGGCTGAGGTACTTAATGCCGCCTTTGCCTCAGTCTTTAATAGTCAGACCAGTGATCCTCAGGGTATTCAGCCCCCTGAGCTGGAAGACAGGGACGGAGAGCAGAATGCGCCCCCCATAATCGAAGAGGAAGAGGTTAATGACCTGCTATGCCAGCTGGACACTCACAAGTCTATGGGGCTGGATGGGATCCACCCGAGAGTACTGAGGGAGCTGGCAGAGGAGCTTGCCAAGCCGCTCTCCATCATTTATCAATGGTCCTGGTTAACAGGGCAGGTCCCGGACGACTGGAGGCTTGCCAATGTGAYGCCCATCTACAAGAAGGACCAGAAGGAGGATCCAGGGAACTACAGGCYTGTCAGCCTGACCTTGGTACCGGGGAAGATTATGGAGCGGTTCATCTTGAGGGTGCTCACAAGGCAGGTGCAGGACAACCAGGGGATCGGGCCCAGCCAGCATGGGCTCATGAAGGGCAGGTCCTGCTTGACCAACCTGATCTCCTTCTATGACCAAGTGACCCGCTAGTGGATGAGGGGAAGGCTGTGGATGTGGTTTACCTGGACTTTAGTAAGGCCTTTGATACTGTCTCCCACAGCATTGTCCTAGAGAAGCTGGCGGCTCATGGCTTGGAGGGGTGTACTCTTCGCTGGGTAAAAATCTGGCTGGACGGCCGAGCCCAGAGAGTTGTGGTGAACAGATGAAATCCAGTTGGCAGCCAGTCACAAGCGGTGTTCCCCAGGGCTCAGTTTTGGGGCCSGTCTTGTTTAATATCTTTATCAATGATCTGGACGAGGGCATGGAGCGCACCCTCAGTAAGTTTGCAGACGACACCAAGTTGGGCAGGAGTGTCGATCTGCCTGAGGGTAGGAAGGCTCTGCAGAGGGATCTGGACAGGCTGGATCGATGGGCTGAGGCCAACTGTATGAGGTTCAACAAGGCCAAGTGCCGGGTCCTGCACGTGGGTCACAACAACCCCAGGCAATGCTACAGGCTTGGAGAAGAGTGGCTGGAAAGCTGCCCGGTGGAAAAGGACCTGGGGGTGCTGGTTGAGAGCTGGCTGAACATGAGCCAGCAGCGTGCCCAAGTGGCCAAGAAGGCCAACAGCATCCTGGCCTGTATCAGAAACAGTGTGGCCAGCAAGAGTAGGGAGGTGATCGTGCCCCTGTACTCGGCATTGGTGAGGCTGCACCTGAATACTGTGTTCAATTTTGGGCCCCTCACTACAAGAAGGACATGGAGGTGCTGGAGTGTGTCCAGAGAAGGGCAACAAAGCTGATGAAGGGWCTGGAGAACAAGTCTTATGAGGAGCRGCTGAGGGAGCTGGGGTTGTTTAGCCTGGAGAAAAGGAGGCTGAGGGGAGACCTTATYGCTCTCTACAACTACCTGAAAGGAGATTGTAGCGAGGTGGGTGTTGGTCTCTTCTCCCAAGTAACTAGCAATAATACAAGAGGAAATGGCCTCAAGTTGTKCCAGGRKAGGTTTAGATTGGATATTAGGAAAAATGTCTTCACCGAAAGGGTTGTCAAGCATTGGAACAGGCTGCCCAGGRAAGTGGTGGCGTCACCATCACTGGAGGCGTTCAGAAAACATGTAGATGTGGCACTTCGGGACATGGTTTAGTGGGCATGGTGGTGTTGGGTCAACGGTTGGACTTGATGATCTTAGAGGTCTTTTCCAACCTTAATGATTCTATGATTCTATGATTCTATGATTTTTGAAAAGCTGCGAACACATGATATTCTCAGAAGTCATACAGAATGGTCCACAGAGGAATGTATCTAACCTTTTAATGTCTGTCTGTAGCTTTTTACTGTTTGTTTTGTAGCAAACAGCTTTATTATTTCTTACACTTTGGAATACCTAGCCTGCTTGCTAGACAAGCTGCCCCTGTAAGGTTTATTCTGTGTTGGTGCTTTGAGCTTTGTCTTTCTGCTTTTACGTCCACAGATCCCAGCCAGGCAGCCTTGCAAGCCCTGACCCACCTGAGTGACYGCCCTCAAGGAGTGGTGCGAGAGGTTTTTGTGCAAGGGTGCAGAGGATTTTTTTKTGTGTTGGTGTTGGCGTGCCTTCCTGTGCGAGAGGAGAGCAGCCTGGCTTCAGTCGCCTGCTGGGAGGGAAGAGGGCAGGAAGGCAAGCTAGGATGGTCACGGGAGAAAACCTCTTTTTTCCCCTCTGTGTTGAACTGACTGTAAAAATGTCTGCAGGCCTGTGGAGCAAGAAGGAGGATTTATTTCTCTTTATGCATGTTATACAGAGGAAAGAAGTTATATCAGGAGGAAGCAACAGGAATCAGACTGGAGGAGAGAGCATAGGCTAGTTTTGTTTCTCCTCTGGAAATTGTGGTGAGGAAAACATTTTTAAAATTTTCCTGGTATTCTTGTGGTGAACCTTTTAATCTCATTTTCCATGTTGTACTTGTCATTGTTCTCTCGTGTTCTTTGTTTGCTATTGTGAATATTGCAGTTGCATTTAAAATACAGAAAGAGAATAATAGCTTGATTTCTTCTGTGTTATGGTGGCTGAATGGTCTGTGTAGGTGTATGTAAACTCCTTTATTTGTCCTATTTGCCTGCTGTGTGCCTTCAAGTAGGTCTTGAGTAACTACTGAAGAAAATATAGTTATAACAGTATTTACTGAAAGGGCTTTTGGTTCTTAACTTGTAATTTCAGATAAAACATCTCATAACCTTTTTTGTTTTCCCTTTCTGTAGATAGATGGGATTAATTTTTTTTCTGTCATAAGCATTTATGGAAAATGAAGTTGAAACTTACTTGCTCAAACATTCACTTAAAGCAACTTTAAATTCTTTCTCCATAAGCAATTTTCTTATCAGATAATCATCAGACTTGGCACCTCTGTTCCCTGAAATCTTACAATCTGTTGACTTATAAGCCTGTCTCTGTAGCTCAGCCATGCTCTGAGCTTTGGGTTTCTTTTTACCGAACAGACCAAACCCAGATTTCCTTTCCTCTGCTGAAGAGTTCATATCAGATACTGCGAAGTAGCTTAACAGATTTTGTGTGCAAGAAGAAAGAGGGAGGATTTTTTTTTTTWATACTTTACTGTTTTATGTTGAAGACATGCAACTGCTGCCATCTTCAAAGGATCAAGACAATTTGTGAGTTAATAGACCAGACATGATTGCACTAAAGCAATTTCAATCTTAGTTTATGGAGTAAGCCATAGTGGCAGGTTTATGAACCAAGAGATCATAAGGTTGCAGTGAACTGAGGTTGCAAGTTTGATGTTTCTGTGCTGAGAAAATTGCCCAGCTTCCAGAGAAACATATAGCTGTGACGCCCTCGTTACTTTTATTATGTACGTGCTTTCCATTGCTGTAGGCCCCAAATCTTCAGGGCTTTTAAACAGAAATGGCTTTAAAACTCTGCTGTGTCAGTTTGGGACTGGACCATGACTGAGAGGGAAAAAAATCTTGTACCACTCCCTCTCCTCAATTTTGTATGTATGTAATGCACAGGAATGGAAGAGCCTTCCTTTAAAGGATTCAGTCTCTCTGTTGGCTTTTGCTTTGCTCTGTGTTTAAGAAGCCCTCGGAAACTTGCCAGAGCAGCCAGGTGTACTCATAGGTTTTGCATAACTAAGGAGTGCTCCTTGGCCCCCAACTGGGCCTRTGTATTTTCTTCATGATGCTTTTCTTCAACAAAGGGCAAGAAATGTAACCTTTTGTAAGCGAATACAAATAAAGTGATGATACTCTTTGCTACAATGTGGGAAAGGTAACTTGCTGGGGCTGACTCCCATGTTCAGTCTATATCTCCARATCATTCTGGCAATGTCAAACAACTGCAAGACTGTCTAGCTACACGTGGCTGATTGCCGCTTTGTGCTTCTGGAGGAGTGTAAACCCCGCAGAGCTTGCTAGTGACTGTAGCACATTGCAGCTGTGAAAGGCGTGCGACCTCACAACCCAGTTGCACCCCTAGTTGTGTAATGTCTATSTGCTGGTTGTGAGGATGCTCTCTTCAGCCCTTTGACTAAATCTGTCTGRATCCCTGGATGTACACGTGCTCGTGGTGACTGAGTGTGAATGTCAGAAAAGTTTGTTTCTTCTTGATTCGTTGGATGCTACTTAGAGGCAGGGCTATTAGAGCTATGTGTTATTACAACACAATATAGCATATAGCTGCAATAGCTATAGCTCTATTCTTTGGATGACTGTTCATTAATTGCTAGTTTTAGTTATTTAGAGCCACACTTTTTCCATCTTGAGTAGAAAAGGTGCACTTAGAAAGCTGAGTGGCTACTGCACTTGTCTGATGTTGGGCTACACATATTGCTTCTGTTACTGTTAATACACATTTCGAGCTGTTGCCAAAATAAAATGGACTTTAAAGTGCTGATGTTTTTTCAAGCAAAAATTTAAATATTTTGTCCAAAAAAAAAATTCATACTAAGAGCTTCTAGCTCCTCAAATTGAAAATAATTCCATGATGTCTCATGGAGGCTGTAGTTTGGTTACCTTAAATTTCCATTCTTCTGTAAAGGACTCTTCTGGTTAAACTACATATAACCAGAAACCTTTCTGGGGAGAGGAGGACCTTTTTCATCATGGATGTCGACGGCTTGAAGATGAAGTTGAGCCAGTGAAGGTAATCAGTGGGGGAGAACTAGGACAGGACACAACTGAAGTACAACTTCTCTGAACTAGAAGAATGGTGTTTCCAAATCAGTTCAGTATTGCTGTTATTTCTCTATTAAGTGGAAAACATACATTTTGCCMAAACCCCATTTGATACTGAAAACAGATTAATCAGAAATTTTCAACCCCACATACCTGTGCAGATCGATACACTCATCAACTTTTAAACTCCAGACCCACAACACAGCTTATTACTCTCTTCTTCTCATCAGCCCCTCCATCCGCTCATCTTTTAAAACCTCTCCCATTGTTATAATGTACTATTTGAGGGATTGCCTTCTCAGGAAAATTATGGGGTTGTATAGGGCACACATACACACTATGGAAGATACGAATTTACACTCAGAGATTTAGTTATAGATTTTAGCTTCTTCTCTAAACTTTCTTTTTTTAATGATTTATCACTTTCAGACTGCTCAGTGCAAAGATTTCTAAAATAAACTGAGTGTAATCAAATGAGTTCTCTGAGGGTTTATAAGATTCTCTAAAAAACAGTTGTGTTTGAATAAATAAAAAAACTTAAAAATAAGCATTTCAGGCACCAGTAATCATAATTTTCATAACTCTGAGACTTATAAATCAAGAAAAGTTCAGTGAATATAGTTTTCAGTTTTAAAACTGTCAAGCATTTAATATAAAATAATGCACATCAAGCACATGTGTTAGAAATTAGCTATCATTTCCTAATTTTAAACTTCTAAGTGTTTCCAATAAGCAGAGCTTGCCCTAGAAGCTAAATATCTCTTCTTTGGCCTTCTGAGTTGCTAACAGAAATGTTGCTGAATTTTGCATGAGTGGCAGCCACTCAGTAAGGAACCATCTACAGCTTAAACATCGTACAGGTCCTCCGAGCGCTGGGCTCAGGCACACCAACAGCATGTTTGCAGCTGTAGGTAATGCATGGAAAATGTTGTGGCATATCAATCAATACCACAGTAATTCAAGAAACAYTTTACTCTGTTCCAAAATGCCAATTTGAGAAAAGCACACTGAGAGGTGGTTGACTCAACTGGTTAGCGTGTGGTGGGCTGACCCTGGCTGGATGCCAGGTGYCCACCAAAGCCGCTCTATCACTCCCCTCCTCAGCTGGACAGGGGAAAGAAAATATAATGAAAGGCTCATGGGTCAAGATAAGGACAGGGAGGGATCACTCACAAACTACCATCATAGGCAGATATTTTTTTTCCCCTTCTTAAATATGTTAACCCAGAGGTGCTACCACCATTGTTGATGGTCTCGGCCTTGGCCAGCGGCGGGTCCATCTTGGAGCCAGCTGGCATTGGATCCATCAGACATAGGGGAAGCTTCTAGCAGCTTCTTATAGAAGCCACCCCTATAGCCCCCCTGCTACCAAAACCTTGCCATGCAAAACCAATACATAGCGTTTGAGAAAAATCGGAAGTAAACCGATTGCAGTGGCTTTACATGCTACAACCTTTCAGCCCAGCTCAGGTATCTTGACTGTGTGGGTGGATTTGGCCTTTCTCACTTCTGAAGACAAATGTCTTGGCTTAGACCAGGTTCAAAATAGGTCCCTGAAATACAGCTTCTGTCCTTCCCGTTACTTTACATTGTATTTTGCTCATGTTTAACTTCACTATTGGGGTGAGTAGGGGCTCAGCCCCCAAATTTGAGGCATCAACTGCATTTGGTCATATAAACTTAGATATCTAAACCTGAGCTGAACTCCACTCCTGCTGCTTTGAAAGGCTGTAAAATTAAAGCCTGCCAACAAATAAAAGATATTAGCCTATGCTGTAATTTGTTATAAAACATTAGTGATGTGAGGAATTTAAGGCTGAAAAAGAGATGTGTAGATGTATCAYAGTTACATTGGAGACAGATACACTTAGAGTAATGAGATAAACTTTCACACTTCAGGGCTTAACCAATTCTTTTTGATCAGTTCCTGAAGGGCATTACAAGATGTGGTTGCTTAAAATAGCAGGGGACTGGATTCACTGATTCTGTTGATTCAGTTCCGTTGATTAAGACCCAGGGCCTGAAAGATGATTCCCTCCATGAAGTAGTAATATGCTTAATTGTCCATGACAGACTGTTTTTGTAGCATTCTCTGAAACATGTGACACTCACCGCTCTTGGAAATAGGGTACTGAAGTTGATGAATCACGGCTCTGATAGGCTTGGCCATCCCTACACACTGTATTCAACCAGCCACTTCCGCTACACAGTCTTGATTATCYTCTAACCTTTAGGTACCATAAGCAAGATAAAGCAAACATCTTATTTCTGAAATGCTGATGCATAAGGCTGACTTTGGTGGTGGGGCCGAGGGATCTCATTCTTACTCATGACCTTTTTCTCTCTGATGCTTTAACACAAGCAGCTGTCTGCATCACTGGTGCACCATTCTGCCCTTTGCTTATTTTTCTCATCTGCTTTTCCTGCAGATGCTTTTTTTCCTTTCTTTTTGTGGGACAGTAAAGCATGAATATATAGTACTCATGCCCAAGAGACATGCTAACAAAGTCCTAGTTTACAGGTGAGTTCACTTAACGTTTACATARCCTTCAGCTCTAATGGCTGTGTGCTACAAACTTCATGATATTTGCAAGGACACTCTCAGAGGATCTTCCTATTTCAGTTTAAGATCCTTTACTTCTTGGAGTTGGTAAGTTGCCAATGGAACTTTTGGTTATTGAAAGTGTGGACAGATACTGAGTACATTTTAAACTCACTTGAAGAAATGTAGATGCTCTTGAAAAATAGTAGTTTTACTTCTGCACTGTAGACCTTAGTATTTAATGAGACAATTATGGCATCAAAATAAAGCATAACTAAAGGCAGTGACTGGCAGTCAGCAGACTCCTCTGATGTGCACAGCAGCTACAGGAAGGCTGACATCTCAGCTTGGGACAAAGGACTCCATTCCCACTTGCACAAAAGCAGAGCAGAAAGAAAACCAAGGCATTAAATTGTGGCTGGGGATAGATCCTAACTTGGGGGTGGCAGGCAGGAAAGACAATAYGAAAAAGGCACTTTCTCGACATCCCTATATCCCCACCATGTTCTGAGACAAGTCCTGTCAGAGCACTTTCCTGATGAGTGGATGGAGAGACAGACTTTTTCTGTGTGCCACATTTACTCTTCTTAATGCTCCTGAACTAATAATACTGCTAAGGACGAAACACAATTTGGTTTTTACCTCATATTTCAGCAGAGTAAGGTTTAGTGKTTTTTTTTTTACTGTTACTATTCCTAGTTGTAGAATTCACACAATCACAGAGTCACAGGATGGCTAAGGCAGGAAGGGACCTCTGGAGGTCRTCTGGTCCAAATCCCCTGCTCAAGCAGGGCCACCTACAGCCGATTGTCCAAGACCGTGTCCAGAAGACTTTTGAATATCTCCAAGGATGGAGACTCTCACTCGCTCTTACTCTCACTCACAGTTCCTTCTCTCTTAATTCAGTTCTCACATTCAGAAGAAAATATGCGTGCAGTTGTATATGGATGTACGTGCATGTGTGCACACCTGTGTGCTTCCYCATCCTTTCTAATACTGTGAGGGGGTCCATACAAGGGAGAAAACTCTGTATCTCCTTTGAGACCCTRGAACTTTTTATCTCAGAGTAGGACTTAGTTCTATTTGATTTACATTTAAAATCAACAATATTTAATGGCCTGATACAAATCTGTTTGGTGTCCCTTGAGTACAGTGGCACGTGAATGAAGCTGCAAATTCTTTAAGACATTAAAAGCAGTAGATTTTTCAATGTATCATTATTAATTGTTTTAATTAGTTGTCAATATAGCATGAAAAGTTTATGAAGTWTTCTACATATAAGTAAGAAGGCAGCTCTTTTCCCACAGCACATCACACTTGGAGCAAAAGCCTGACTTTGGAGGTGATTAATAACCCCACCTCCCTCTGTTTTTTTTCTCTTTATGAAGATGTTTTCTTTAGATGTCCCACCTTTTCATAGAAATAAATTGCAACAAAAAAGTTGGCATTTCAGTGAAGGAACTGTTGCACTTCTGAATTTAGATTTCTTTATCTATTGACAGGGGAAATCCTGCAGGCTGAATAGTGTAGGCAGCGTTTCCAGATCTGCAGCAAGCTCCTCCACCTTGTCGCTAAACAGCAATAAGGTAGGAAAGTCTGAGCCTGTTGAGTGTTACAAGGTAGTTACTYGGTACAGGGGAAATCGAGACTATGGGGACAATATGGAGATATCCTCCTTAGGTTTTTCATTCCTTTTCCTTTTGCCTTGTGCAGAACTGCTCATATTCAAGTAATATAAAGCAGCCGAGATGAGCGTGGTGGAAGAATGACATACACTGAGTTAACCAGGGCAGTAAACTCCGCAGTGCATTTCCATTCCTGCAGCTTCAGTTCTGGCAGTATTCAGCACTGAGTTATCTCCATCAGAAGCAGGAAAATCATGCCAACCTCTCCTCAACTTGGTGACAGAGTTTCTAAAAGGAATCAAAGACCTTAAGAGTCCCTCCAGGCACATCACTACACTTTTATTTATCTTGACAATATCTAAACTTTTGATTTGTATGGATTTATGATTTTGAAAGATGTCAAAGGGAGTTAATGTCACACTGAAGCAAAATATTAACATGTACAGCTGCAAGTTTGAGACATAATGCCTTGACTTAGATACAGGTTGTACTTAAAGAACTTCTGAAGCCTCTTTAAATGTCATTGTGTTATATGTGATATCCTTTACAGCCTGTGACTGCCTGCCTTAAATGATTTCATTTTATTATGCTGTGAAGCATTTACTGACGAAAGAGCCTTCAGAATTACCTTTGGCAGTAGCCTGCATGAGAAATTCTTGATGCTGCAATTCATGGAAACTTTTGTTCTTAATTTGTGTTTGCATTGCTCTTTGGTGAGTGRTAAAAGTAGCTATAGTTATAGTAACTGTAGTATAGTTACAAAAGGTACAGTGAAATATAGGAGCAGAAACAAAGCTATATCCTCCCATATACCCAAGAAAAATTACACTACACTTTTAGAAAGAAAATATTGGGGTTTTGTGTGATACAAATTCTTCCAAAATGAGGGGAAGGACTTTAAAAGGAGGCACACATTAAAACATTTCAAGCAGCAAGCTTGGGATCAGTTGCCTATCTCAGCAGGCTTGCCCTTTCAGCTATTACTTTGCAGAGCCCATTTGATGGTAACATGAAAGAAACATTTTTCTTGCATGTGATTTGCAGGTTCGTTTTTGACTTTTGCATCACAGCCTTCTGGGTGAGCAGCCTGCACGCGCTGGGCGCGCCGCAGGTGCTGGGAGGGCTGCAGACGTGTCGGGCCAGCTGATGGTGACGATGAGGGGCGCTGGGCCTGCCCTCGCACGCCAYGCCAGGAGGCTGGCAGGCTGCTGCGTTGCTTTCGGGCATAGGCACTCTGCGATCACGTGCTTATCTTGCCCAGACCTAAAATGCCTCTTGGCAAAGTATCTCTGTCTTCCTTATGGCCCTCTTCTTCTCAGCTGCTGGTGGTAGTAAGTGCAGTTCATTGATCCTCTCTGTTGTTTCATGTGTAGCCAGTAAATCTGGATAGAAACGTGATCACCCTGCCTAGGACCAGACGCGAGAGACGGTACTCCAGTCAGACCTACCAGGTCCTGAAAATATACAAGTCTCTTCTTGGTGTTGTCAGCCTCAGAAATTAACAGCAAGGTGAAAGACYGGTTCTCAGGGGCCAGGTTTCTTCCTGCAGTGGATATCTGTCTAAAATTCTCCAGACTTCAGTTTCCACAGCCTAGAACGTGTCCTCTTTAGTTTGGTCTTTCATTCTCTGTTCTCTAAATAATTCCAACAATGGTGTGATGGCATTATAYATATTTTACTTATATGTGTTTTGGGATACATACCGCCTGAACATGTTACAGAAGTGCACAGAAATGACAGTGGGCATGGGTTGATGGTTGGACACGATGATCTTAGAGGTCTTTTCCAACCTTAATGATTCTATGATTCTATGACAGGGAAAGGGGGTTTGGTTGGTTTGGGTCAAATAAAGTACGTTTGGCTTTAGAAACTATTCTGGGTTTCTGAATTTACTTCTAGTCTAATAGGTCTTTCTATAACACTCACTTTTGAGTGCTGCTGGGCTTTGTTTTCATCATTTGTTTTCCATGTTGAAAAATGGCTGATAAAATGGTCTGCTTGAAAAAAACTTGCTTGAGTCTTGGCACTGTTCATTGGGATGAAAGCTGGCACTTTTACTTGAGAGACAAAAACATAGGTTACTCTTGATTGCACTATGGTAAGAAGAATGGGGTCAAGTCTGGGTTCAAGAACACAGGCACTACGCAGCCACGTCTGCCTTTTGCCCTCAATGATGCTCAGGGATCCAAGGGGAGGTAGTCCCTTGAAAAGTACAAGATCTAATTAGAGTCATGTTTGCAGTAGAAATGCTTCAGGATAATTCAGTGTGTGAGAAAATGCTGCTCTTGGAGAACATTATTTTTTAAAGCCTTTAAAAAAACCCCAAGAAACTCCCAAACTAGCACAATTTTTCCTTCTTGTAGCACACGAGGGTGTGGGAACTAAAGGGACACTGGAAAGGCTTAAGTAATCCATCTAAAGCTTCCTAGSATGGGATTTCACAATAACAGTGGCCCAATATAAAAGGAAGAAGAGCTCTTTGAAGGCTGAAATATCAATGTACAGCAGCTGGGTTATTATCTATGGGATCTTCATGTTCCTGCAAATAATGCTGTGACATGTAAAATTGGGCTTTTTTTTGTTTTTAAGTGAGCCTGGATGTCTTCTGTGTAGTGACAGAAGGCTGGCTGTCTTTGTGCACAAGCAGTACTTTGTATCAGAGGGAAAAAAAAGTACAGACATTTGCTCTGCCACCCTGATGTAAATTGAGGGCCAGACGCTACACAAGTAACTCTGAGAAACAACAAGTCTACTGCAGTTTCAAGTCACCTGTCTTCAGAGACAAGGAATTAGCCTGACAGGTAAGCAGTAAATAGTGTGTGGACACTTCCCTTTCTTCCTGCTACTTATAGCAGAGGAAAGGTTTGGGAGACCTTTGAGATCCGTGGATCTTCAGCTGCACAGATAATTGGGCACCCTGGAGTGATACCGCATACCTAGAGAGACACCGAGTAGCCTCCCCCATGGGTGATGAGGTGGGTTATAGATTTAGAGTTATCACTGGCAGAAGCACTGTAGTTTAAAATCTCCTTGGCAAACACTATGGGGAAAACAAGGACTTATCAAGCAGTTGTCCGAAAGCAATGCCTAGCAAACTAGCAGCTTCTGATCTTTCATTTTAAGAGGTCTCTCTCCAACCACTCTTCATAGTGAACTCCTCTTTCCTCTGTTTCACCAGCCATACAGCTTCAATTTGCTGCAGTAATAAGCAAAATGCTATTAGAAATGTAGAGCACATTCCACTTGTGTTTTTCTATCAGCAAGTTGGAGACTTTTCTTTGAGACAATGGAAGGATAAAACACCTATTCTAGTGCCTTTGGGTGCTCAGCTTTCGCATCGTCAGCTTGGGTACTGACAGAGATAAAAAATCTAGGACAAAAACCAACTGAGTTAAAACAACTTGAAGGGGAAAATGCTCCCGTGGAGACAAGCTTCTGCAGCAGAAGTTCTTCTGGGGCAACTGGCATGGCAGAAGCACTCTGCCACGACCTGACCTCTACGTGTGGTCTTCTCTGAAGTGATGATTTTTTTCCATATTATGTCATTCTTCATCCCATCTGTAGCCTGGGGATTTGTTGCCAAATCCCAAAAAGGGCACTAAATATTCAGCATTAGGAATTCCCCTTGAAACGCTGTTCACCTCGTTCTACCATTTCCCAAAGCAGCTAGAAGTACATTGTAAGCTTTAGCAGTTCAGTAAGGTTGGACAATGTCAGGACAATGTGAAATTGCTTTGGCTATGAAGGTCCATGGATTACAGCAAAGGTAACACGGGCATTGCAATAAAGGCATAAATACGTAAATGTCACCTAAAGGCGACTCCAGCATTGCCCCTAACAGAAACACATGCTGTAGGACAGTGAGCAGATCTGTGGCCTCTGAGCTCTGAATGAGCTCCAAAGTGTATAACAAGCTAAAATCCCTTTCTGAAAGCTGCAGAGAGTGCGTGCTGTAGCTAAGCTGGCACATGATAAAAAAAAGCAGTTTCCAGCACCCACTTGGGAAAAACATCCACAATCAGACTTTCACAAAACGCCTGAGATAACAGAAGGCAACTTTTTGAAATATGACGTCAACGGTGTTCAAATGGCATGAGAGCCCGAAAGCTCAGCCCGAGGCTGGGAGCTGATAACGCAGAACAAGGGGGTTAGTCAGCGTCACAGCAAATCATGGGCAAGGTGAAACAAGTGAAAGTGCTGTGGGTCAGGTAGAAGCATGCCTGCCTACTTATCAGAGTTAATTTTTCATAGCAGCTTTCCATTTAAGTCTTTACCTCAGATAAAGACTAATGCTGTCCTTAAATTATCTTTGCTTGAGTAAAAGGACTGTGTGTTTTACATGCAGAAAGGTTAGGTTTTTTTGGCTTGGTTCCCCCCCTGCGTCCCTACAGATAATTGTGTCCTTTTATCTATATCACAATTAAAGACAACTCCTAGAATATGCAAAATCAGGGAGCCGTGAGGCTCTATCAAGCTCTGRCCGGCCTACAAAGCTTATGTAATATATTTACCGTATCGCAGGTTGAGGATTCTCTGAGTTAGGTTGATTGAAGTAAATCTTTCTATCTTAAACAGTGTTTTCATCTGGCAGTGTATCACATGAATGTTAAGCATGTTATAGTATAACATTAGAATGCTCCAAAACATCCTGGTACTTGCACCCTGTAGTGTGAAGCAGTGAAATCTGTTAGAGAATTCTGCATAAAAGCCTGTTTCTAGTGTAATGAAAATTAGGCTGAGCTGTGTTATTGATTGCACTTTGTTAAAATTTTCATGCGATACTGTAAATATGCGTAGAATATACATATTTGTAAATTCATAATGGAAAAAGCTTAACAGTTATGGGAGCAGCACCAAAATGAATCAATGAATTTCAAAACAATTTCAATTCAAAATCCTTCCCTTATTCAAAATGACAGCCCATTTCTTTTTAGTACCTACAGAAGCAGGCATGGGCTCTTATGTACTTCTTGCACATGTTGGGTATGTGTGCTCTGGCTTCTGAATAAGGCAGAAAGAAGACAGATCCACCTTTCTGTTAGTGAGACACCAATTTAAGAAAGGAAAGTAGGAGCTGGTAAGAGTAAGGCAGTAAGCAGTTATTTAGAGGAGGATCATTGCTACGCTCAGCTGACTGCAGTGGAGAAGCTGGAGGTCTGTTCGGGAACACAGAACCTGTAAGAAATGTACACTGATTGTGAAAACCTCTGATTTCTTATTGCTCATCTTTGCTCTCCATCAAAGCGCAGGGATTTGCATAATGTGTGGTTGTCAGCTAGAAGTGAAGGATAGGTGCAGGCAGATAACTTACTATCTCATCCAGATGGAAGCGAGCGTGCCTTTTGTAAGTCAGATGGCAATGGCACGCTGTAAGTTGATTTCAGGAAAGGCGGTAAACTCCCACTCACGGAAATATTCACTTCCCCTGGTACAAGCTAAAACCCATTACAGAAATTTATTCCTCCAAATGTCCTGTTGGTCGAGAAGCTAATCAGCTCATGGCCGGCCACATCTGGGAGGTGATCTGAGCAATATCTGAAACTGTCACTGAGGAAATTCACTCCAAGTACTTTATGATGGTGCAGAAGGCTGAAGCTAGAGTGTGATTAACAGGGAATAAAGGGGAAACTGCTTCTCAAAATTGTACATTTTAATAAGGCCAGTATCAATGCATGGTTCTAGGGATGCAGTATTTCTCAAAACAATCTGCATCCCAGGTTTGAGGAATCCATCAAGCTTATGAAATAAAGTGGTTGCTGGATTATTGTCTCAATCCCCAATTATAATAGGGAGAGGGAGCTTTAAATAGCAGTGTGGCATTTAACGAAAAGTCGTACCAAGTGCTTCCCTCTTTAGGGGTACGGGATAGTTACTCTTTTTTTTTTTTTATTCTTCCACTACACAAACATATGAGAGACTCTCTTCAGAAATAACCAGGAGGGAAACAAATATGGAACATGGTCTGTGAGTGTAATTGTCAGTATATGAAGGTGGAATGTGAGAGGAATGAGGCTCAGGCAGGTAAATCTGAGTAATTAACAGCATGGGCAATCTGACTGGCATAAACCAGGCTGGGAAAATGAACCACAACAGTGCAGGAAGAATGCATTTTGAAGAACAGGTAAGCAAATAGCTTTGAAATTTGTTAAGTTAAAATTCTATGTAGGGGAACTAAATCTTGCTTTATTCATGGAGACATTGCTAATATCTTCGGTGTTCAACATAGCAAATTCCAGATACTGTATGAGTATATAGACTAGTAATGAAGATGACAAATGAGGCCCTACATTGTTTCAAATGTTAATATATAGAACACACCTGTATAGTAATTCAAGTATAGGAACTCACTCCTTATTTGCTGATATTTAAAGTATCAGTGTTGGAAATAAACTTAGTACGCTTGTCTTTAACACTGTCATATCTAGTTTACTCATAAATGGGAAAGCCAAGGATTAGTGCTACTAACAGTTCAGATAATTTGACATAAAGTGTAATCCATGGTAACTCAAGTATTCATTACCACATTTTTACTCCAAGAAACCTGCTTTTAATAATTGATGCAAAGTAGGTGTTGCTGCCACAGTTCATTGTTTAATTAGTTTTCTGTTCAAACACATTAATGAAGGAAGACCTAATAAATCATGCAAGAGCAGAACAAAGTACTTTTAGTTACTATGTGTTGCATTGATTAATGGTCATATGAAACCACACCAGTTTCGCAACAGCAGTTATATGTCACCACGTACAATTACATGGGCACCTTCAAATACATTTCTTGAAAAAAAGAAAAAAAAGAAAAAGAAGCAACTTTAACTTCTCTTAAAAATGAGAGTGCCTGGGAGATTTCCTGACTTGCTCTGAGTTCCAGGCTGCAGCTGTGATAGATTAAAGGTATTTTGAAATCCAAGTGAAGACTGGATCTGTGTGATTTGGCAGCAGTGCTGCAGGATGCTCCATTGCGGTCGGTGCAGGGTGGCGGGAAGGGGACTCCACAGGGCATAATGTGGTGGCATCCCTGACAGAAGTCAGGAGTTTTGTAGTGAGAGTAGCTGTCAGTTATGACGATGGCAGACAAAACACCTCTCCCTGCTCCCAGAGAATATATTTTGAACCATCATTCTACCAGCCCCTAACATTAATACTATTCACTACATTACTCTAAGCTTAGGGTCTTCTGGCTGTTTTATGGTACTGGCAAAAAACATGGTTGGGAGCCAAAGGGTAAAACAAAGGTGAGCAAGAGTGATATAATAGAAATATGGAAGAGTGAATGGAAAAATTATGTGCAGGTGATCAAAAATGAGGCTGTCACCACTTAGATACGCTCTGTTTGATGTTAGAAAGTATGAGACTACGCTTGTGTGTGACGTGTGAAAGAGTAGGATACACAGATCTCTTGAGCCTAGAGAGGTATACTGAGATTTCCATTTTAATTTAGCTTCAATTTTTAACTTGTAAGTTGCTGATACCTGCTCAAGACCTACATTTCTTCTGGTGCTGTGCCCTCCCCTCACTCCCTGCAGGGACTGATAGCACTTCTCCAAATCCTCTCAACCTGTCCCCTCGTCTGTCACAACATACAAAGCTTGTGGCAATGGGCTCAGAAGAGGCTCCCAGCTGAAAGGGCTGCCTTGCTGCTGCTGCAATTTGGCCTGTTAACTTGGCTCTACATTGTCCTGGTTTCAGCTGCGATAGAGTTAATTTTATTCCTAGTAGCTGGTATAGTGCTGTGTTTTGGATTTAGGATGAGAATAATGTTGATAACACACTGATGTTTTAGTTGTTGCTAAGTAGTGCTTACACTAGTCAAGGACTTTTCAGCTTCCCATGCTCTGCCAGGTGCACAAGAAGATGGGAGGGAGCATAGCCAGGACAGTTGACCCAAACTGCCCAAAGGGATATTCCATGCCATATCATGTCATGCTCAGTATATAAGCTGGGGTGAGTTGCCCAGGGGGCAGCAATCACTGCTTCGGAACTGGCTGGGCATCRGTCGGTGGGTGGGCAGGTGGTGAGCAATTGCATCGTGCTTCACTTGCTTTATATATTCTATTATTATTATTATTATTATTACTATTATTATTATGATTATTGCTATTCTTTTACTTTATTTTATTTCAGTTATTAAACTGTCTTTAGCTCAACCCACTAGTCTTCTCACTTTTACTCTCCCAATTCTCTTCCCCATTCCACGGAGGGGGGCGGAGTGAGCGAGTGGCTGTGTGGCATTAGGTTACTGGCTTGGGTTAAACCATGACATACATGTAAGGGAGGTTTCTAGGACCATCTGTTTCCCACTTAGCTTTGGGCATTTGTGGCTACGTAATGCCCAGATGATCAGCCAGATTTGCAAGAACTGAAGCACAAGAAGAACCAGATAGGGATTTCCAGTAAGCAGGTGTAAAGCACCTGAGTTGCTCTAATGCTTTCAGAAATCTCAGTTGCCCCTGATTGCATCTTTATGTGCTGAAATATTTTGAAAAGTCCTGCCCTACATAGCTTCCTCCACGTCCCACCACTGGTGTGCGTTACAGCAAGGTCTTCCTCAGCCTACCCTCACCAGCAAGGCAACTGTTTGCCTTGATTTGTCTTTGCAGTATCTCCCTAAGGGCTTGCTTCCTGAAGCAGGTGCTTGCTTTTCCTTTCCTTGTATGGCCTCAGAGGAGATTCCCCCACAAACGCTATGATTAATGCATACACGACTGGCTTCCTCTCCGAAAATCGTTCCTTTAGATTTCCAAACAAACAACCGAAAAAGGAGGGAACAAGTTGTTCACCTGCCAGAGGAACTGAGGGAGCTGACCTGGTTTCCCTCAGATACAGCCATAACTGCGAAGGAGAGAATATGTGTTCGACTGGCTGAGCCTTCACAAGCACTTTATTCATGCATTGCAAACTCCACTACCTTCCAGCTAAGAGAAAAGTGAGGTTACTGTTTTCTTTCTGCAGAACACCTTCCTACACATCTGAAAGGAACTTCTCTACAGTTGCTCCTTTTAAGCTGATTTCCCATGAGAAGAAACTGATTGTTTACGAGATTCTTGGATGAGGCAAGAAACCCAAATTAGATTTAGGATCCTGTTGTTGGAGTATCTCCAAAAGGAGAAGCTCATAGTCATTACCAAATATAAGATAATTTGAGATGTTTAAAAATGTTTGTGGGTGGTAGAGGAAATACAGGAAAATGATAAGAAAAAATGGTGCTGGATTGTGTATATTTGATTGGATATATTTTAAAAAGGCAGGACACAATAACTCAAATTACCTTTTGATTGACACTGGTGACAAACTTTCTCCTTTGTAGAATGAAAATGAAAACATGCAGCCTGACAACATTATGAAACCAAGGGTCAAAACCCCAGGGCATGCTGGAAAGGAAATGGAAGAAATGCAATAAGCAGACCATTTTTAGCTTTCTGTTAAAGGTTATATTATTTAATTTTGGTAGAATTTCTTTTTTAAAAAGCATTTTGTAGTTTTAAATAGGAATCAGCTTGGAAACAGTGGCAGCCTGGTCCTCTGACTACCAGGTGAATCACCTTCTCTGTGCTCTTGTCTTCTTACAGCTACTACAGACCTCTCCATTGCATATGTTATTGAGGATGGGGTTCAGAAATAATTTTCTAGCTTTGTGTTGTCATTGCATGTTGAGTCATTGTTCCGATTTAATGGAGATAAAATGCATCATCTTCCTCAGAAGGGAAGACAGAGATAAACAAGAGCGATAACGAGACTCAGAAATAGGATGAAGGAATTTTTATGGTAGGTTATTTTGGCAACAACTTTGGTTTCAGTAACAAAAATTGACTCAAGTAAGACTAAAGTGTGCAATCTGTAATCCCAGAATACCTAGAATGGGAATAAGAAATATCTGTGTATGTTCAGACACAATATTCAGAAGGTAATTTCTCTTCCCACCATGTTCACTTCAAGAAACTTGACATACTCTGTGTCTAAGGGCGTCAGTCTCTGTTCCTGAAGTTGAAGGCTGAAACAGGACTCCTCTGGATTTCTTTGAGGGATGAGTTTCAAACTAACCTTTTCAATGTTTCTGTTTATGGTAACTTTTGTATCTCAGCAGAATTCCCACTGACTTACACAGAGACAGGATTTCACTTCAGGTATTTGATCTCGAAAACCTCAGATTCTTTTTTTCTGAAATGGTTCAGTACTTTTAAATACATTTCCTTTAAATAAGGAGAGCAATAATTGCCACTGAAGAAGAAAGAAAGATTCAGATTGATTAAGAACTTTAGGGAGGCTTTAATCAGAAATCCAAAAATAAGCTTTTCAAAACAGTTGACTTGAACTAAGCAAGTGAGAAGCAGAGAGATTTTTTTCCTTTCTACAACAAATCCTCTAATGTGAGAAGAAAGCTTTGGACCTCCATCTTTTCCTTCATGGTCACAAAAATAAGTGCATTGAAATGTTTCATGAGAAGTTCTGTGAAGAGACAGTTGTCCATGGATATAGTTTTCCACTGCTTTCATCAATTCTATTAATCATTTCCCAAGCTTCATTAACCAAAAGGATGTTTCCTGCTTTTTTTTCTGGTGAAAACGTGAGTATTTCAAGGGTCTTTTTCTGTCCCAAATCAGAAGAATCAGGTGCCACTTTGATCCTTGATCAATCCACCAGTTCATACATTTTGTGAAAAAAAACTAAGGTAAAAGTGTGTGCACAAAGAATTTGTTCAATGTGAAGTTCAGTGGAACCCCCCAAAAAATCACTGGGCTGTGTTAAAAACAAACTAACATCACCACTCGCCAGAAGCACAAGGTCTGAACAGAAGACAAATATGGCCAGTGAGAATGGGATCAAGGCCACTTGTTTACCAGTCCATGTGGGCCTCATCTAAAGAGGTGAAGAGACTTACCCGCTCACCTACCTGCGGTGGGGGGAACAGCCTCCAGAGCCTTCAGCTCCCACAGGTCTCGAGGTGAGCTCTGTGACAGATGAATAGAAAGGATGCTACCCACTGAACGGGAAACACCTACTCTTGTTGCATAATGGAAGATGACTATCCAAACACCCTACTTCGCTTACCACACCATGCAAATGGAAGTCCAAAGGATTGCTTGAACAGCCTTCCCAAAGACTGGGGAATCACAGAACAGGCATGTTTCATGTATGCAGGGATCTCAGATCACTTAGGAAAATGATGTATCATATGAGATATGAGATCTGTCATGGCARCCAGATATCTGAGTTGTGATTTGGCTGATTGTTTTTTATTCTTCACCTATTTTAATAAACGTGGGATTTACAGGCATCAAAGGCATTTGTGCCCTGTGACAGTTTGTTGCTAGAATATAAATGGTGACATCTGATATACATTGCTTGGGTAAATGACAATAGAGAACTCCTGCAAGCTTCAGCTATCTGTTCCTAACTGTCTAACTGGAACAACAGAGAGCCGATACACCGCAGGCTCTTGAAACTTTTAAAAGCAGAGATTACGCTAGAACACGTGTTGCTTTAGGGCATCTCAAGAACAATGTACATAAAGCACCATGTGATCATTATGAGCTGCAATTGGACAATTTAACTCAATACATTTTGAGGCTAATGCATGTTCTGGCCTGATGCTCACAGGGTGAGAGAGACTGAAGGAGGTCACACTTCTTTCTTTTCACTGACACTCCCTCCAATTCCTGCACAAGGCTTCAAAGGCTACTGTATCTAAAGCTTGTTCAAGCCCTTGCTCAGTGGCCTGAAAGCTGAGTGATGTGCTGCTGTTCACAGAAGGGGTCAGGCAGGGCTGCACTGTCACACCGATACCTAGGGTACGCCTGGGTGCATGTGGGTCCCCAAGGGCAGAGCAAATGGAGATGCCTACTAACGTGAGCAAAGAGGGTTTGCAGTGGTCGTGTTGTAAATGCAAGAATGAAATCCCTGAGAAATTGATAGCACAATGCTCCCAGAGTTAGTGTGTATTTCAAGCAAGGCAACCCTGTGTGTTGCATAAAGTGATATTTCTGTGAATAGGAATAGGGGTAAGTCAAAGACCAGCTATGCATACCAAGTATTTCTTACTGATTTTACCCCAGTATCTGTGTGGATGAGGTACAAGATTTTATGTATAGCCACCTGGGAGGACTGCATATTTGACTATAGTTCTAACCACTACCATCAGCTTCCTTCTTCAGGGTGTACAGCCTCTAGGATTTGATGCTCTTTTACTGCCTTCACTTGAACTGGGTTTTGTTTTGCTGTATATTAGGACCAAGTACAATGATTACACAACTACCTGCCAACTTTCACCCTCATTCCTTCAACTAAAACTCTTACACTCATGCCACTCTCAGCTCCCAGAGGCTATCTGCTTCCTCTCTCTCAGATAGAGTGCTCTTGCTGAAAAGAGGCAGTATTTTACTGGATGCTTTTCAGTGACTGAATGTTCCAAAACTTTCCTAGTAGTATCAATCCTTATGTCATATGGGAATCTTAATTCCCCCACTTTTTTTCTCCAAGGACTGAAAGAATTTCACTTGCAGTGACCTGAGGGTTTATTTTTTTGAGATTTTTCCCAGTCTGATGGAGTTGTCCTTGGCTCATTGTCAGTGCGAAGGTGGCAGTGTCGGTTGCCTGTGCAGCTTCCCAACTTCTCGTTCCACCAAGCATTGGAATCAGGGTCTGAACCTCATTGCTGTTCTCATACCTACTCCTCCATGGTGCTTAGATCTGCCCTCTCTCTCTGGACCACAAAAAAGCAAAGTTAAAATTACTTGGTAGTAACCTTTAGAATTTCAAATCATCAGGCTATGAGGATCTCTCTTGCATGAGATTCCTTAAATCAATAAATGCAGGTCATCTTGTGTCCAGCTCTGCTGACCTGATTCATGCAAATAGGTTCATCAGCCATAGACTTAAAAATCGAGGACTGTATGTTTGTTAGGGTGTTGTGCTTTTACCTGGAATGATAATATTGAACACCAATTCACCATCTTTTTCCTAAAACAAAAATCACATTATTGAAACCAGTATAGTGAAAAACCTTAAAATGTAATTAGAGTTCCACCATAAGTATGAACAAAACCCACCTGAACTGTACAAACTTGACAGATTTTAAATATATATTTTATATTTTAAATATATATTGAATAATTTATAATGCCACAACATTGATGAATACAAAACACATAAGCATAGCCAGTTAGGAATAAACATTATACAGACACTTGTGGTGAATATTTATGGGACTAAGCGTGCTGGCTGCATTTGGTTTTAGGAAGAATAAAAACAACATGAGAAGAATCTGACCAAAGAGAGATAATTATGTCCTGTTATCGCTAATTGAAAAACCTTGGATAAAATGTTTTCTGGCCAAACACACATATACACAAGCTCATAGGACACATACACACATATGTATAGTGATGACACTATATATAGTTATAGTGTCATCAAAAGCCATTGGGAAAAATGTAAACATTTACCTTCTATCTTGACAAGACTGAAATCTTTTGTTTTGATGGCATCAGAAGGTAGGTATTTGACCAGTGCAGTGTATTACAAAGTTACATTTCGCAGAATACGTATTAGGGGTATGGTGATACCCTCACTGCCAGAGGAGAGACAGGGATGAGTATTTTGGGGACCTCTCCGTTGCTACCTGGTATGAAAAGAGGGCTACAACTGCTGGATCATCCTTCCCCACAATTTCCCCAGGAACCTGCCTTATTAGCCTAGCATTCAGTACGTTGAACACCTGTGGACCTTGATTTATATTGTTATTTGAGGTTATCAGAATGAATTGCTTCAGTCTTATTAGAAAGCATTTAAGAGAGCATGTTCTGCTGGCTGTRCTAACATATCAGGTCTTTCTTCTATTTCAAGAAGTATTTTGCAGTTGCAACAAGTTTTCTCCTGGAATGGATTTTCAGCAGAAGTCAGACATCGTACAGCAGTGTGTTGGTTTAGGTGATATTTCCTGGACAAAAAGTCCTTTTAACATAAAGTGATTACATGGATTGTAGCTAACCTTACTGTAGGTCTCCTTCTTTTTGAGCTAACTTTTCTCAGCAAAATTAACATTCTGGTCCTTAAACTATTGTAACAGATGAAGTSCATCTTGTTCACAGTATAAAGTATGTGATTCAATACTTTATTAATAAAGGTAGGTTTTGTCAAGTTTAGAAGGTGTATGCTGGTGTCAGTAGCAATAAGTAAAAATGTTTAAGCATATCCCAATCAAAGCTAATTTTAAAAAGTCTGCAGATTTATTTCTTTTCATATACATGCAAGTACTTCACTGCAAACTGACATTTTTAATAAGGGTCATGGCTGGAAGTTTCCTGAATAATGCTTCAAATTATGCTGCCAACAGCAAATTTAGATGTTGCTTGCATATGGCACATTAGCATTTATTTGTACTTTGTTCCATTCTTGAATCACACTGCAGACACTATGGCAAGCTGTCATGTTGTAGGAATTAAAATAAATGTCATAAGCAACAAACTTATGCCATGTCATACTAAGGTATCTTTAGGGCAATTTGCGATAAAGCTTAAAATAATTTAAAAGCTGACTCTGAATGCCTTTCATTGTGCATTGGTTTATGACAGCACACAGAGGCATGAGAAAGGGTTTTCAATGCCATTTCTTCTTCCAGCAGATCATTATGGACAGATCTTTTTCTATTTCACGCTCAAATTCTTAAACTCATCCCCCCCAGCTTTCACCACCTTTGCTAAATAGCATCAACACTTACTGTGTTAGCTGGTGAAGAGTCAGTTATCCAGTTAATCTGAAAAGATGGAAGGATGAATAATTTGGTCTGGTTGCCTGTTCTTGCTTGGTCTTGGAGAAGAGACAAGGTGGTCCTTGCTGCTGCTTGCAGCCATCTAGGGCATAGCAGAGTCAGTGGGCAGTGCAGTGTAGAAACAGCTCAGTCCTGGAAGCAGAGGGCGTGTTCAAACACCTCTTCTTCCCAGCCTAACAGCCCAGGGAAGGTTGCGTTAACTGGGAGTTAAATTATGCAAAAGCAGGTGTATTATTTCCAGGTCCAAGCTGGTAAACCTGTGTGGATCCACACTGTGCACTTCCCAGACCAGGTTATTGGCCTTTCCTCCGCAGGTGCCCATCTGCAGTGGACTTTGCCATAGCTTGCAAGCTGATGCCTAGCAGCTGGCTGCTGCTTGCGGGCCCAGAAATTGCTCTGCTAATGACAGATTTGGAGGTCCTCACTAAAAAATGAGCTCTGCTTCAATTCAGTGAGATTGGTTGGAAAATGGCCAGGAACCATTGCAACTGTTCCTCAGCATCCAGAGATTTTCATGGCAATGTGAGACTCCAGGAAATAAGTTTTGTCCAGTGTCTGGCCCTTCTGCACCACTTGGTACGTAATATTGGCACAAAAATAAGTGGATGTGAATGAACCAAGAATTAACCTTAGGCTGATCAGTAGAAGAACTTGATTAATTAGGAAAGCAGTGAGGTTCTGGAGCAGCCTTGCAGATGAGACGTGGGGGTATGCAACAGAAGCTATGGAGGTTTACTCTGTTAGTACTTATATTATGTATTTTCTTAAAAAGCACATGGCTGGGCAGCAGAGTGGAAGGCTGCTTAGTTGTCCCATGCTGGCTGGCAAAGTTGTTGCAGAGAAGAAGAGATTCCCTCTACCCTGAGCGCTGATGGGCTGACTCGGTCAGGAGAAGCTTTCAGAGCCAAGACGTGGCAGGTGGGGTTGCAGGAGTAGACAGAGCAGGCAGGGAGCCTGTGGCACAGGGACAGACTACAGGACAGAAGCAAGTGGCTGCTTTCTGCAAGGAACAGACTCACAGACAGGCCTCAAAGGTGGTGGAAGAAAGAGACTTGGATGCCAGAGTTTTGTTGGAACCCAGAAGCCACAAAATACTGCTGGCTGGGAAAACAGTATTGGAAGGAAGCACATGCCTTCCCACCATGGGCTGGCTGTAGGCTTGTTTTCAAACTTTGGTGGTTTGAATTTTACGCCCTAAAGAGCTCTCTGGTCATAAATTGTAGAGCTTGGAATCCTTGTGGTATGCTCGCTTTGAGAAGGCAGTATTTCTACACCAGGTCTCTCGCCATTTCAGCATCAGAGGGAGAAAAGCCCATGYTAATTTTAAAACAGAGACCAATGAGTTTAATAAGAGCCCTGTAAGATGCAATTGCTGTATTCTGGCAGCAGCTGGACTTCATGATCTTGGGGTCCATTTGGCTATGTCCATGGCAGGGTGTGGTGTCTGTTAAGTATGGGCATGGTGCAGGTAAGCAGACCCTAATGCTGTTGAATTGTTAGCACATTTTCTGGTACAGTTTCAGTGGTCAACAAGCGCTCTTATAAAAGGCCAAAGGTGGCTTAGGGAACAGCACAGGCCATGGACCATTCCTAATAGATGATATGGGTAAGGCTGTTCTGTTTTTGTGGGATGGATGTAGGGGTGCAAGCTGTTCTGTGACTCAGTCTAGGAGAGGCCTTGGTCCATTATGTTTGCTGGGGTAGACAAGCACTGCTAGTGCTGCTTAATAGACAAGTATCTACTTCAGAGAAGAGCAAGCCACAGCACTTTTCTATATGGCATGGAGACAGTGTTGTTTTGTAGGAATTTCCTGGTAACAAGGAAAATGTATCGATAGCTATTTTCTCCTGTATACAGTAGAAGTGAAATTCCAGACCACTGAAGAGAAAGGGGTAAAATTGACTTCTGTGACCAATGGTTTATCCTAAACTTCTGTAATCGTAAAGGCTTTTCCCTGCACGAATAGTTTCAGTAGTTTCTTAGCTCCRGTCTCCTGCTCAAGCCTGCTGACCTGTATTTCAGGCTTGACKGTCTCAAGCATCTGCATTCTTCCTGTGTACAATTCTTCTTGTCCTGAGACTAGGAAAAGAAGTTTACTGTTAAATTGTGTAGAGAATGGGATAAGTTTCCAATAAAACAATTAGAAAGAGGAAAGATTTCTGGAAGTAACTGGGAATGAGTCTTATTTCTCTGTAGTAGGATTTATAAAATTTCAGTGTGCTTTATATTGTAGCCTAGTGTATGGTGGCCTCAGGCCCTCAATGATGACCTGTTGGTTTGGGGTGTGATTWTGCATGATCTTCTCTTGTTCTTTGGAGGCATTATATAAAAATGTGTTTTATACTGTGACTGAAAAGTAGCATGGCTCTTCTTCAGGGTGCAGCTAGAAGGAGCCCATCTTCCCCCTTCCAATCTCCCCTATGAGCTATCATGTCTGTGTGAGGACATTGCCACAGAAAAAAGAGACAGATCATCTCACGAAGGCCCTGCTGGGTTCACAGACACAATAAGGGGAGGTAGCACAAGACGGGGTTTTGGGGAAGTCCATATAGATGCCTTGAGGGCTGAACTAGCTGATGGTGAACAGGAAGCTCTTGAGATCACCATTGGGTGCTATGGGAGTATGATAGAGATATCTGGAGTTAGACACTGCTGCAGGACAACTTTCACCAGTGTTCAGATTTAGAAGATTGGGAAAAATAGTGAAATTCCCCATAAAGATGAATTTTTGCAGAGCTAAGTTAATAGCTAAAAAGAGAACAACATGAAGAGAGAGTATCAGAGAGAGTCAGGATAGAGGGTAGTTTGTGTTAAAGGATCTTTCTTTCTTCTCACCTAAAAATTCCTAAAAGTTGGACTTCCCTGTTCCACTTTGCTTCTGACCACTGCTACTTCCATCTATGGCCATCAAAGAAATGCAGTATTAGTCATCAAGTGTGTTGAAAGTGAGCTGTTAAAGCCTTTCATAATTTTTTTTCCAAGTTACCTCTCTTAATTTGAATTACTTTTCATTTTATTTTGTATTAGGTAGGCAATGCTTGTTCTAGCATTTGTATGTTTGTATGTTGTGCTGTAAACAACTGCATGGATTGTCTATGCCTTCTCCTTACTTGAGGAACACACAAGTTGAAGACCTATCTGCTTTGGGTTGGGTTTTTTCCTGTTTTTTAAGTTAATTGTAACTAAATGTCACCTCTGCAGGTTGGGATCAGCTAACTTGAAAATAAAATACCTGGACATGATGAGACACTCTGARAGTTTGCTGGTTTTATTTCAATGCTAGAAATGTTTTTTATTAATAGATTGTGAGATCTCTAGGTATAGGAAAGCAAATAACTCCTTACTCACTGTTGTATATAAAAGCTATACCACAATCTGTTATGACCCTGAAAAACGTTAGAACTGTGGTTTGAAAATAGGAATATCATTAAACATGTGCCATTTCATCAGTTTCTCAGTTAGCCAAAGCAAAGGCATAACTGGCAAAGAGTTTGCCACACCATCTGGGTTTTCTAGTTTAAGAAAATCTCAGTACTTGTGATACTTGATTCTTTGATGAGACTGCTGCTTTTCAGTTCTCTAAGGAAATGTGTTATCCATGCTCTTTATTTCATCCTAGTTCAGTTAGTAGCAATACAGTAGGACAGAAAATGCAGGTATTGGATAAAAGTACGCACCTTCAGCATGCTTTGGCAGAATGGTGCTACCACTGCAGCGAGTACAACCCCACGCGGTTCCGCAGAGCCATAGACCTGGGTGAAGCTGGGTGCACTCACACGGTTGTCTTTTAGACTGGAGCCTTCGGATATCTCCTGTACTGGTCTGCCAGCTGCTGGGGACTGACAGCAGACACGGGGCATTAGGCAATAGCAGTAGGTGTGSGTTTTATGGGAGTCTGCTACACAAGCTGTACTCAGAAGCTGAGAGAGGTCAGGCGCCCGGCAGTGTACTCAGTCAGTAGGGAACTGCTCATTGAGCAAACGTCTATGCTCACATTAGGAGCAGGCTCTGTTAACAGTGCTGAGTCCAAAAGTCGAGTCTAAAAGTCAAGTCCAAAAGCAGAGCAGTTCCACAGTCCGTACAAAAGCCCCCCCAAAGCTTCCAGAAGTGTCTCTGTGAAACAGCAGTGCAGGGAGGTAGAAAATGAAAGGATAATCTTCCCCGCTATATGTGTACTGTAGTGAAAACAGATGGCGGTGTACCAGTTCATAGGGATTATAAAGTAGCAATTAATCTTTCCTCAGACATGGATCAATGCCTCCTTCACTCAGTGTGTCTCGGGAGGACAGAGGCTCATCGAGCTCAGTCCCCGCTTACCAGAAGGTGGTGCTGGCTGGTCACCCTGCCTTCCCATCGGTTATTAAAAGGATTATTCCAGAGTAACTTGTTGCCCTGGGATGCAGGAGTGCAGCACTGTATTTTTTCAAATCATTGTAGAGCAGCTGCTACACAGTATTATTTGGATGGCATCCTAGTGACTGGAGAAAGAGAGCAACTTGGAAATTATATTAAGCAGAATGTCCACCTTTGTGTTGAGTGAGAAAAAACCACAAGTGTTTGCAGGCAATTGTAAATAATTTCTGGGGAAGAGTTGATGGTGTTGGAATTCAGCTGCTTAAATTAGAAATACAAATGATAGACCTATCACTAGCTGGGAACTCTCCTGACATTGCTATGATGCTAGGGACAAGTCATTTCATGCTTCCTTGCTCTTGCAAAACGCATGAGCAAATTGTTTCTGAAAGGCAAGATATTGGGGTAGTCACATGAATGCCAGAAGGCATTTATTTGCATTTAATGTATGGCAAAGAATTTCTCTTCATACCTCTAATATGAACCTGGAGGTAGGGCCTTGATAACTTTGCTTTTGGCAGTAGTCAAACAGTACAAGGGGTCTTGGATCATTTTTCTTAGGAGAAATCTTAAATTCAGGTCTGTTATGCAGGCTGTGTTTACACTGAACATCCTTCCCACAGGAATGAAATATGTTCCTTAAAGAGTAGTAGAAGGTGGAAGAACTTGATTCTGACAGTAAGTGCAGAAAACCCTTGAGCCAACAGAGCACATCGTTGGTCAGTAAACGGGAATTTTTTTAATTTCTTGGAGTAACATGTCTCTATAGAACTGAGACTAATAATTTTCAGCTTCAGAACTGAAATTCTTCCCATTACTGGCACAAAGAGATATTTTTGTTATTGATTAGCAAAATCATGAGATGATATGAACAACAAGCAGTAGATTCTTTAAGCAAAGAGACCTTAGCAGAATAAAGAAGAAAATACCACAGCAAAAAAATTATAAATTCATTTTCATGATGACATTTTTATTTAACTCACAGAGAAGTATGCCATCCATAATTGTCCCCGTTTGTACATGTGTTTTTTAATAAACTTTTGTTTGTATGTGTGAAACTTGCATTATTAGAAAACTAAGGAGGCCTGTGGTGTTTATCATCTTTTCTAGCTTGTTGCTAAATTTTAATTAATGYGTATTTAATTTGATAAATTAACAAACTTATAATTAAATGCTTATTTACTCCAGACAAACAAACAAAAAACCCCTCACCTGCCCCAGTCATTCTTGACTCCTCATTTTGAAAATATCATTGGAATTTTGGAACCATATTTCTAGAAATGTTATTTTTCCATTTTCTGTTTGGTATGAACTTTGTAAAAGCAGGTGACAAACAAGCAAACATAGACTGTTTATGAAAAACACATAGAAATCTAATGAGATATGAAAAAAAAATTAAAACCATAAAAGGATCAAGAAAAATCTGTTCTCTTAAAAAAAAGTAAAAATACAAACCATTTCYACTAAGTAAACAACAGGTAAGAAACATACAGGTCTTTGTCAGTTTTCATCCACCTTAGCAAAAGTTTTTCCCCTCCATGGAAAGGCAATGCTTCTTATGCATGATGACTCCTTTCCTAGAACTTGGGTAGCTGCTCAAGTGCATAAGAATGGTTGTGATTACAAAAATCAAAAAAAGCAATTATATAGAAGTGTCCTCAATCAAGTTAGCTTTATTTGGCCAGCCCATGCACAGCATTGCTGTTGTTATCCAAGCCTAATATAATAGTCTGAATAATTCTGGCACATTTCAGAAGTTTGTTGTGCTTGTTTCCAGACAAAGTACAGAACATCATTGTTGTGTGCATTTCTTTCTGAAACGCACCTACAATTTTGCAGTGAAACATCTATCCTTGATTAATTTCTTTCAAAAGGCTGAACAAACACTGTTTCATCTCTCTGGCTCGCAAGTACTCAATAGGCACATTGTGCAGATATTATCACAGTCCCATTAAAAGTAGTTGCAAGGCAGTAATGSAGACAATTATTTCTGACTGAGTTGTTGATCTTTGCAGTTCAAGAAAACAGTATGAAGATCTTCTGCCCTCTTTCCCTAGCTTGTCCTGTTTAATTGACAGGCCAGGCTTACTTACAATTTACTGCAGATTGCAGTCTCCTGTCRGAAGACATTGTCAATTCAGAGCATGGTCTTACATTGCTTTGCAGCTAAGGTTAATTAACACTTCTTTTTGCTGATACCAGGAACAGAAGTGTGAAGGAAACAAGAAACTGGCATAAATGGAAATCTGCCAATTATACTCTGCAAACTTGAGTTTAGATATTGTTTAGTGACAGTAATAAGAAAAACAAGTTTATCATCTCTATTTTGTAGAAAACATTTTTCCACATTTCAAGTCAGTATGCATTTGTAAAGCATGAATTCTATGATTTTTGTCTTTTAACTCTCTTTTTAAGTAGGACAGCTTAATTTGCCTACTTTTGAGGCACCCTTAATTCTTTAAATATTTTCCCTTTTATTTCTGTCTTATCTGTTAACTCTTTCCCAAAATACTTCCAGTGCATGCCAGTTTCATTTTTCATTATTCTACTTCTGTAGAAGTCCTCATCTTCCCCTAATGATTTCTCTCCCTTTTTATGCCAATTATTTCTAAGTTTCAGTTCCTACAGTTCCACTGTTTTGGGACAGGAAAAAAAAAAAAAAATCATCCTCAAATAAGTCCAGAAGATCCACATTTATATCAAGAACCATTTAAAGAGCTGGTTTCACTGAAAGTCATCCATAGCAGCCCATCAGCAGAAGGACGAATTCCTTCCCGCAGATCCSTTTTGGAAAAAGAGTCAATGCTTTTGAAGCCTTTCCTTGAACCCATCTCACTCATGGAGATAGGGGTGGATTATAATAGTTGTAATAGTCCAAGTCAAGAAAGATAGCTTTAAGTTTTACCATGAATTGAACTGAGGAGGGGAAATCACAGAAAGGACACTGAGGTCACTACTCCTTCTCCCCACTACACTTGTGCCACACCGTACAGATGTTTGTCTATCATGACTTCCTCACTGTGACGTGGCTTTATATAGATTCAAATCCATTTTTCCATATGAACTGAATTGTCCTGGTTCTCTCATTCTGTGTTTATCCATTGGAAAAGGTGTTCCAAATTCATTCCTCTTCCCTTTACCTATGGCAGCTCTAACATGGGTGTAGGACCAGGTTCCTGAGTGAAAAATCAAGATAATTTTATGTAAGGGACATGTTCAACAAGCACTCATTTAGATGTAGTCATAAATGAATGTGGGAGCACTCATYAAAGGGTGCCCTCATGGTAGCTACGTTGCATATGGTTGGCTGTGAGCTTCTGGCGGATTGTGGAAACTTCACATTACTGTAAATTCATTTGAAATGTAAGCGCACTTCAGAAATCCCAGAAGGAAAATATATTGCTAGAAAATGGGAAAATGCCAAGAAATGGGCCTATGGAAATCAGGTTTCAGTTGGAGGAACTGGGACCCAAACTCAAGAAGTTTGTAGCAGCTGCAGAAAAACAGAACGTTTTCTTCAGTATGAACCTTAGACTAATAGAGRAAGGCTGCTGGCAAGACTTTTCTGTTTAATTACCTCCTCCTCATTGCAGACAGACCTTTGTTGGTGATATTCCAGAATACCCCAGGGTACCCTTCCTTGGACAACCCYGATTGTAAGAGAAAAATAGTCATTTCATTTAGGACTTAATGCTGCCTCTGGCATAGGAAGTGGGGAATTATCTACTTCTTTAGTGCTCAGAGTGAACCTAATCTATTTTTTTTTTAACTAGACAAAGCTACTGCACCAAAATGGGATCTACTAGAGCAGAGTATGATAGGTTAATTGGACCATTATTGTAGGATGATACAATGCAATTATCACTTCTGATTCTGATATAATGTGGAAGTGTAGGTTCACAGTATATTACAACCTATTGTAAAATCTCATGACTGGTATGAAATTAACCATGTTCAACATTGTAATTAGGAAAAAAAACTTAGTAGCAGTAGCATTGGCATACCTCCAGTTCCTTAAAAATACCAAAACTGTTCTTCACAAATTCAGTATTCTGCAAATTAAAAATAAGTACATTCAATTTGATTCTGTCTCTTTGGGACTAGACTATAATTCTGAAAAGGTACAATATTAACAGTAGAGTACTTTGAAGACCTACTCCAMGAATACACATCAAATTAGGAAGCTGAAAATTCCAGAATAACCTAATATTTCAATTTTTTACTTATTTCTAAGAGGCAAAGGAAGACTCATTAAACAAATCTGTATGCATTGAGAATATCATCAAAGACTCGAAGGCGAGGAAGTCTAATCCCTCTCCCAAAGAACAGAGAGAAAGTTTTCACCTTTCATCATTCCTAACTGACATTTATCTTGCCTACACCCAAATCTAATGATGAAGATTTCAAGGCAATCTGTAGCAGTGTTTACCTCCAGATCTCTTTTAAGAATGGAGGCTATTGCCTGGGCTCYGTCTAGGACAAACATGTTTCTGAACTGACTTGATTTAAACTGAGTCCCAAAAGTGCTAAGTGCCTAGAAATTTCAATGAAGGCAATGGTGACTTTTGCTTTTACACTGAAAATCAGGACATTACGCTTCTCAAGGTGAGAGGCAAGATGACAAGTTTCAATTCCTAACCCAACTAATCTTTAACACACAAAGATGTTATCCAACTAGAAATAATTATCATACACTTCATGCTCTCATTTAAAATTTGAAAATCCCCATAGCTGAACATTTACTTTCCATGGTGTTCTTAATATTTACATTACAGAGGTTATTGAAAAGGAACAGGAAGGTTCTAAGGAAACTGTTTTGGTTGCTGGATGGCAGCTGTGCATATTACTGTGCTCCTAAATTCCAGGCTCCAATCTAGTTGACGATTTAGGTTGGTGAAATTATTAGTTACAGTTTTTGCATTTGTGGAGGAAAGTTATGCGTCTAAAATGAAACCTGTATTATCTCTATGGCTGTAATGACATTTAACACTTTGAATAGGGGAAAGTAGGAGAGGTGTTCCTGGAGTGCTTTCTGTCTGGTGTTTGAAGAGCTGAGCAGTGTTTGAAACTCAGTAGGATAGGTSTCTCCTCAGCCATTCCTGTTAATTCAGCAATTGATGCTTCTGGGAAAAGCAGGCTACTGGTCACTGGAGCTGCTYCTTGGAGTTCTTTAAGCTTTTTTGTTTCTGAATCATCTCGTAATACATGTTCATAAACCAAGAGGTTTAAAGATATGAACATTGTGAGATATACTCAGAAAAATAATTTTCCAGAAGTGCACTGATTCCAAACACTGTGTCCACAGATTATTTGATTCATACTACCCTCTTGATAACACTTTGATAAATTTTCTACCTCCATGTGCAATAGTGTCCATTGCTGTTTTCCAGACACAAGAATCTGAAGATGCAGTTACATTAGTATCCACGTGCATGCATTGTGAAAGATGCCTGTCCTTTTTATGGGAAGGCCAGTACACAAGGATACACAAAATTTTGAGTTATTAAGAATTCAGGATGAAAGCAGGAGGAGATAGAATATTGATTATAGAAAAGACCATACAAACCGTGATGGATACTTTCCTCTTCAAGCAATAGCAAAAAAATAGGGTCCTGAGCAACCTGACCAAACAGGGCAATTACAACATAAATTGGCATGGTTTGAGCAGGTGAATAGGACCAGATGACTTCCAGAGATCTCTTACAAAGTAAATTACTCTTTGACCCCATAGTTGCATTTTTATAACATAAAAAGCRTAGAAAATTGCACTGCACAAGGCTTCAGGAGGCCATTTAGTCCCTCCTCTCCCAGTGCAATGTCACTTGTTCCTGTTTCTTGGGACTGAAGTATTAGGAGTATTCTCTGTGCTTGGACATTTTTACAGCCTCCCAGAAATCTGTTCCAGTGTCTAACTATTCTTACTACTAGGAATTTTTTCTTGACATCAAATCTAAATCTTCCTTGATGTAATTTAAGCCCATTAGATTTTGCCCTAAACCCAGTGCTGAAAAAGATTGGTTAATCAATCTTTTGTTTTGCAGCTACCTTTTCTTTAGCTGAAGACAGCTGTACATCACCTTGGGCTCCTTTTCCCTAAACTAAGCAACCCAGATTTCTTCAGTCTACAGGACATCTAGACCTCGGTTCATTCTTGTTTCCTTTGAACCTTCTCTAGTTAGTCAATGGATCTCAGGAAAACAAAGCGCCAGCCTGGACCCAGTCCTACAGGTGAGCCCTTCCCAGTGCTGAGCAGAATGGACATTATTTGAAATGTTTTAACAATTATGCTCCTCTTTGTAGATCACGATACAATTTTATCATTTTAAAAACAGCATAATACCATGGACCCAACTTCAGCTGTAAGCATTTTAAAGCGTTATCCTCACTTTGAAAGTTCACAAACATTTTTCAATTATCACTTTGCTATTATTATGCCTTTTGGTGAGATACAGTTCTCTGCAGCAGCAAAAAGAAATTATAGGAGACCGTTGGCTGCAATGCTGTGGTACTCAGAAGGGCTGTATTTCAAAGGAAAATGTGAACATGGACTTTCCTATATGCCTCCCTGTCCTAGAGAAATATATGACCTTTTCTGAAAGGGAAGCAATGGATACTTATAGCCAAGTAATAATATCTTAGCATGTATTTTCAGTTAATTATTGCAAATGCTGGATGTTGTTTTGTCATCTGTTATCAGAAAGAATAGCAGGCTACATTAAATTTCCTAGTCATTGCAAAGGATTAAAAAAAAAATGCACAGTTCCTGTACCTGGTTGGATTTCCTTATTAGCTACAGTACTTTTTATGTTGTAATTTTTATTCTGTGTTCTCTGCAACCAAATGCAATTGTTAACAGTTATATTCTGAGAGACATCTAGAAATAATGATGAGGCCTTGAAATGCTGCCTTCCCTACCAACAAAACACTATCACTTAAATGAATGCTTCTAGGAATGCCTCAGGAGTACTATGCACAGGRTGGATCACTTCAGATTAGTTAAAATAATGATGCCTCATAGAAASCTTTTTCAGCTCTTTCTACCTCAAACTGTGGTAAAAAACAGTGAAATATTGGCCTTCAAATCCATTAGTAGTCATGGGATGCTTTCCTGCTTGAGGAAAACTGAGACCAGGGGGAATTGTGAGGCCGGTCTGCTAGAAATCTATGGCAGAATGGAGCATGTCTAATGAATCCTSGTCTGAAAGATGCAGAACTATTGTTGAGTGAAAGTACAGAATGACAAAAGGTGGCTATAAAGCTAAATGAGACATGTTATGCAATATTACATTTAGGTACATGCTGTTACTAAGGTATACAGTTGCAGGAAGCTGTGTTAAGGAGAGTARGAAAGCCATCAAATGGCGGGAGTGCTGATATTGTGTACATCCTACTGAACTGTGAGGCACAAGGAAAGCCTCCCATTCATCTTATGAATCGTCTATAACAGGGATCCTCAGAGTCCTTGACTATATTACTACCAACTTTGACAACATTTCATGGACCACTGGGCATTCTTTGTCTCAAACTTTTAACTCAAAACACATTTTTTTGACTGTGTCACAGACACCAGTGGGCTGTCATTCATACAGCAATAGTTATGGAGTCATTCATGCAAAGAGAAGTAGATCACAAAGCTCTAGCTGTCTCCTGTGGGTTTAAAAGGCAAACTAAAATTTTAGTCTGAACAAGCGTGTCACAGTGTTGGCATTTCCAAATACCTATACCAACAATGTRGATAACTACCAGGACTTAGCATCAAATAAGAAAATTCTTAGCATTTACAGCTATAGTTCAGTTTATGTTATGGAGATTTATTTCCTTTGTACACAGGAGTAAATTTACTGACCATTTCAAGCTGTTTGATCCAAAATCTGGTGCAGACTTTTTTCTTCTCTCTTTTTTGCCTGTTGATTGTTAGCTGTTTCAATCCCGTCATATGATCAGGTGTAGCAATTCATTCATCCTTCCTGCAATATTAAGCATCCAGTCACTAAAGCCCTTCAGAGTCCAGGTAAAAGGAAGACCAGAAGATATCTGACTCTGAGATACACGCATGGGCAGAGTGAGCCAGAGGTTACTACTGGGAAGAGTACTGTGAGCTGCAGCTGGGGAGGCAGGAGAGAAAAGCCAGGGCAGCAGAGAGCCCAGGAGCCAGGAGGTGAAGCTGCTCACCTGGCGCAAAGAAGACCTTAGAGGGGACATTGCAGGAGACCGGTCTGCAAGCAGGGAATGGTCTGAAACGTCCCAGCAAGCCAGTCATTTTCTCTGTCGTGATTTCACTGCTTGATTCTACTTATTGACAGAGAGCAGCATTTGGTCTCAAAGTTAGCGTTTTGAAAATGAGAGTCTGACAAAGTCATAAGCTGAGTAAATACGCGGATTTATCTAGTAGTGCTCACAGCATAGCAGAAAATAAAACAAAAAAGCAATGTATCTAGTCTTCCAATTTTGAAAAATGTTCAATGTTCTTTGAGAAAGAAAACTATTAATACATAAGCACTATCATACTACTTTTAAAAATACATGTGTGTGTACCTTTTTAAACTTTGGATGAAAAACTTCATTTGTTCTCTGTGGAAATTCCATTAATGTCTTCATTAATGAAGACAATGAAACACAATATGTGGCTACTAATTTATCTATCTTATATAAAGTCAGATGTTTAGGGTTCATTTTTTTCCTACTGCATTTGCATTTCCTACTACATTTTAATGAAAAACAGGTGTAAAGGACATGAGGTTCACTTCATTGTTCTAGAGATATGATGAAGAGCCAAAAAAAATGGATTTGATGTATGGAACAGTTCTTGACAAGCTGTATTATTAGTGATTATACAGCCCTCCCCTTTTGAAAAGTACTGCCAGTGTCACTGAGATGTCTAGCTGGAAATAGACAGACTATAAATGAAATTTTAGAYGTTTTCTTGCTGTTTTGCTTTAGATTAATGAGGGCTAATCTTTAAGAATGAAAATGAGGTTTTATCAGTTAGGAAAAATACTGTTGTCCTTAATAATCAGCGATCTAAAACTTCTTTAATTACCTCCAATGGTTTCTGAAGGATCTTGCCACCTCCTGCTCTGAAGGTGGCATTAACCCCCCCGCCTCCAGTTCTCAGAGACATTTTATTAGATGATGTGTAACTGAACAAAGAAGAACTGGCAAATACCTCCAAAATATTTGCAGTAAATGTCAGCTTGTGTAAAAAAGGTATGAATAAAAATTTGATTAACCTCATTTTATTTTTATAACTCTACAGAAGATTCAACAAATCTGGCATCCACTTGTTGGTATATATAATTTTCCACCTCATTTGTATCATTTCCATGGAAACTTAAACCCACATTTCATTGTTGGTCTGGTTGACTGAGTCAGGTAAGCAACTCAGGTGACCATTGTGCTTCAGATGTCCCCAGTGACTCAGGTGTCTTCCTCACACRGGTGAGAGAGGAAGTCAAACAGAAATTTCTGTAACTGGACTGCCAGTCAGTCAAGATTACATGTAACCTTTTGATATGGAGATAAAGAGGAGGTATTTCATCACTTCCACCAGGTGAAGAAAACAGGATATTACTACTGTGACTAACTTTAAAATGACAAGTGGGATCATGAAAATCCAGAAGGTRTCTGCAAAGTGAAATAAAACTATTCACCTCTAAATAGGAAAAGTTTCCTTTACTTTCTCTTTAGCTATAGAGGCTAAGTTTTAAGATGGATTCCCATGAAATCAAGTGATGCTGAAGGCTTGGGATGCTTCAGGGTCCTGAAAACTCTGCATAGGTGACAGCCCTTGGGTGTTGGATTTCTCAGTGTTCCCAGGCAGCTGTCCTGAAACAAGATTTCTATCAAGAAGTATTGCACTGATGACCCAGAAGCATTGCTCTTCAGTCAGATTGTGTTCATCAGACTTAGGGATGACATAATCTGAATAATACTTATAGATTTTACCCAGATCCACACAGCATCCCACATATAAATGATACTACCTTGTTTATCCAAATAAGATTGTTCCCTTCGAACTTGAACACCATCTTAATTTTAAGATAATTTTAATAAGTCTAGGTTTGTCTTTATGGGGAGTCATCCTAAAAAGTGTCTCGTGGCTCTGTGTTGGGAAAAGGGGCATTTCTTATTACAGRTATTTGCCACTTGTTGAGATCATGTAGTGACTCAGACAGGGTTTCAGTAATGTCCTGAATTTTCTAATGCGGCAGGAAGCCCTAGATGAAGTTCGCRTCCATGCAGGAATTGGGCGATCTTTCCTGTCAAGGATATTTTAGGGAGCAGTGCTTTTTGTGGGACTGAACCAGTGTTTAGCATATGACTAGGTGGGAAGTTACTTTGAGGACATATGTTAAAAAATGAAAGCAAATAAATAATGTGGAAGAGACTAGACTGCCCCTTGAATTTGTTGTGAAGGATCAGAGACATCATGAATAAAGTTCCATCATAAGAAAGGAAATTAAATGAAGGAAGACTGTGTTGTAACAAAAATACAGGACAAAAAGATCGATGCTTGCTAAATTTTTATTCAGAGAGATATAATTTTTACATTTCTAAAAAGTTGCTTCAAAAGCGATTATAATAAAAAAGGAAGCAAAGGTCTGAACTCTCCCTTTCCTTCTCTGCATATTTATTTAGCTTTTCCCAATGAACATGAGTTCTAATTGAAGTCAGAACACAGACTTGTTTTGATTGCATTAGGAGGTAAACCAAGTCTTAAATAGTCACAATTCTTCTTGAATGTGAGTTCTMTATGAAGACATGTAGAAATCACTGATGCAGATTGGTGAAGAGAATTTAGATTTAAAAACCAAAAATAAGTTGTCGTGGTCGTCTTTTACTGGGAAGAAAGTTAACTCTGTCCCAGCTGGAATCAGGACATAAGTAAATAGAAAATTTAAAATATATTTCTTGCAGTGTTAGTATAGAAAAATACCTTTCTATACAGTGTTTCTGTAAAAAAAAAAAAAAGCAATATTGGTATAGGCCAACATTCATGAGCTGAATATGGAATATGTAAGTGAATTTAATTGTGTAAAGCTTCCCTTGTGATCTGAGGCCAGTTTCCATTTCCAGCATTRAAATTAGGTAGCAATGTAACAGAAGGGTGTGGTCAGAGTATACATAAAATAAATCTTTTAAATTCTCTGCACTGCTTATTTACAAAAAATGCCATCAATTATATATTATAAACTTTCAAATACTAAAGCCAGGTTGTATGAATAATTCATAGAAACATCTTCAGTAATACTCCAAAGGGACCAGTTACGTCCACTAGATAAATAAATCTAAGTTTTCAAAAGTTTGCAAGCAACTTACCTACATGCTAGCAGGACTTGGTACAGTATATCACTCTTTTGCTTGCCTGAAGCACGTTTGATTATCCTCCTGGGTTAAACACAACAGAGAAGATGATTTATTAATTATGCACTGATTACCATTTATCTTAACTTGGTGATTTTTTTTCTTCATGTTCCAGTTACTTTGTGTTATCCCCACAACCGATATCGGAGGATATCCCCACATTAAAAGATTCCAAATAATCATACTCTCACAAGGAAGACTTCAGCATTCTAGCAAAATTTTCTTAAAAGAGAGAGAAGGAATAGACAGTTAACTGAGACACATGAGCTTTCGGTTTAATTCAAAGACATCACTTTCTCAATAAATATTGTGGATTTCCAGTCCCACAGCTCTGAGACAGCAGGTGTCTGTAGAACACCTACACCTTCGGTTGAGCTTTCTGCATCTTGGAGTGCATGAGGATTCACATGACACAGCTGGAATTCACTGTTTGTAATGGCTTAGGTGGGAGAGGGTAAGGCAGGCTGATGCTAACTTGAGTTATCTGAAGGTTTTCTAGAAGGCTGTCTTCAGGTGCCCAAAGGGTTCACATGCAAGTRAATTGCAATTCTGAGCTTAAATACTGGGAAAATTGACACATCCATCATCATCTCCTTCAAGATCTGTTTAAGGAGACGCTATGCAAGAACTACACATTTGCTGTGGTGGTGGTATTTCCTCTGCATTTATAGTAAAAATATTCTTTTTCTTGACCCTGCTCCTAAATAATTTTTAGTTAGCATCCAAGAGAGCAGAGTTAGAAGTGCCGACGAACTGTTGAAATATCAGATCTGGCAGCCAGGTGTGAGGGCTGCCTTGGCTTGCACCAACAGAGAGAGGTTAGAGGACGTAAGATAGTTCCTACCTCTCCCTGGGTGATAACTTGCTGCTTTCTGAGTCCCAGTGAAAGCTTCACAGGCTTCAAAGATTTTCTGCATCCTGTTTTGCCAGATCAAATTTGGGGGGCATCCTGCACTGTACTGGAACTTTTTTTCATTTTCCTAAAAAAAAAATTAAGGAAATGATCCCAGCTGKGTAATTTTTTTAATGATGCCTTCTTCTCAGTGTCATTAACAAAACTGTAATTTATAGGATTTGTTTTGTTTTATTCTAAAAATGTTTTCCCATGATTTTAAAGTCCTATATAATACATATGGCTGAAGCACTCGACACTAGAGAGAAAATTGCATGTTTTAGCTTGGAAGACCTCAAGTTTAAGAAAAAAGGACAAAAACTGAGGCTGCTGGCAGTCCAGGGTCCCCGTGTCTCTAATCGGACCATGGAAAAGGTCTAAGTGTATCACTAAGGGTCTGTAGCTATGCTTTGGGTGCTCCCAGATTTATATTTGTTGAAATAAACTTGAAGGTTGTCTTTCTGTATTGGTGTCAGTCTTTGGCTTGCTATCAGGATTAATTCCACAACACCACACCTTTAACTAGTGGGTGGTTAGTATCTTTCTTTAAAAAAATCACTACTGTTCTTGTCTTTTTTAATACACATATCAACAGCTGCAAGACAATCTTAGTATTTTAAGATTATGTTGTTAGGAAGGCTTTGGGTTTGTTGATTTTTTTTCTTTTTGTCTCCTGCTGCATACTAATTTTATTATGCTGATTATTGAAGCAGCAAAAGYTGAACACTCCAATTTTGCCAAAATATATTCCTTTATGAATAGCAGATTCTGGGATGTTGTTGTTAGGRTACACCACCCCCCCAGATGATTTTAGAAGAGGCAGTAACTATCTAACTATAAAATATAACTGTGGAGATGACTGAAACCTTGGCATAAGCAGCCTTTACTGAATTTACTTGAAAACAAACAGGCTTTTTTTTGTTTATAAAAGAGCTTTGAAGCAAACCTGTTTAACAAGCTGAATACTTACAATGTCTGAAAGCTCCAATGAAACTCCAATTGACTTTAATTTGGCTCATACTTTGGCAGGAAAGGAGAAAAGCCTGGGAGAATAACCTTTGCTTATTCCCTAGAGTGTAAACAATTGAGAGATAGATATGAACAGATCCACATTCTCCTTAGGAGCCTTTTTCTCCTCTCAGTACATACTGTGAAATGAATGTGTAACTCGTATTGGTGTCRATAGTAATCATGCACATGCACTGGGAGGGAATGGAAATTTTAAATTGGTAACTCTTCATAAAATCTTATTACAACTGTCCTATAGGCCACTGTTCAATGCAGTGAGTTAATAAGCATTAGTCAAATTCCTGTCAGGGCAGTAGCAATAATATAGGTAAAATGTTTAATAGAAACTTGTTGCTTAATTACTTTCCAAAGAGAAGAGTTTAGCTAAAAGATATGTTTTGTAATAATTTTTTTCTTTATATTCTCTCTCTATCACTTAGTACTGGTTTTGTCAGTGGATACCACCAGATATGAGAAGATCATTTAAACATTGGATTAATAAAAATTTCATACAAAAAGCAGGGTGAGAGAATACAAACCTGCATGGTTAAGCATTCCAGTCAGGAAATGTATGGGCAATGTTCATTTTACCCCATAATGAATAATGCATTATGTTATAGCCTTTAATTATATGATCGTATACCACTTCYTGAATAATACAATTTTCTTCAACAAGTTTTAAATACTGGCTTATGCAATTTTTGTAGTGCTATCTATTATTCAGTGTGCTAGGAAGAATCCGAGAAAGTCTTTTATATAAAATCACATAGCATGCTAATGTTGCTCAATAAATTTGCAAATAAATCACCCTTTCTGGAACACCATTCATCTTTGGATCTCAGACAGCCTTACAGTTGACTGAGACATAACTCAGCAGCATTTTAATTCCTCTAGGTCCCAAGAACCTGACCCTGCCACAGCATGTATTACTGTCATAGRCAAACAGATGCTTTCAAGTTAAGAAACAATCATAGCTCTAATATTGCTAATGACTTAGAGGATACTTTGCAGATACCTCTATTCACAGAGAAAACTGATTCTGAATGTGCATACCAATAACATGTAGCCTGTGAGTCTGGACTCAACACATCTTCAGGTCTTTCACCTGCTTTTGAAGACTAATAGACTCCTTATCACAGGAATACCCAAATTCTTCCTGCTACCAGGCAGCTGCAGAGCTACCAGTGAGTCACTSGAATGCAGAAACTGAGATCCCTCCCTCTCTAACGCTGCACCACAGAAACCGAAGAGGTTGTCAGGTGAGGTGGAAAAAGCACTTTCCCTCCCAGGAACTAGAAGTGTTGAAAAGATCGGGGGAAAGCATTTATGCACCCACACATTCACACATATTTGCTCTTGATACTCCTCTCTAGTAAACGTCAGATTGAAAAATAGAAATGAGAGACAATTTGTGGTGAGGAAAACCACAAAACGAACTTTTCAGAGCACACAACGGTATTTGTGATGTTGATACCTTATTGYGCACTCCATGCTATAGTGACAGCATGTTGTTCTGTGACTAAAGAACTTTTCAGTGCAAATGCCACAGGTAAGTRTCCAAATATCATCTGGGAGGAAGTATTTTCCCCTTTCTATTCTGTTTTTTTTTTTTACATTTTCTAACAGTGCTGAAAATGAGTATGTGTCTGCATTTTGGATTTGCTAGGGGCTGGCTAATCCTCGTAAGGTAGAACCAGCACAAGCAGGACACACATAATTATCTAAATCATCTATATTTTGTACTATGATTGTTTTCATCACGCTCTTCAACAGGCATATAAAATTAAAAGATCAGTTTAAAGAAACTCTTGTAATCCATTTATAAATAAATTAAGCTTTACAGCTTTTCTTCAGTCTGCATACATTATTACACCAGTTCAGATCTCAGCATCCTTATGGCTAGATCAGATGCCATATTGTAAAGTCTATTTAAAAATGTTATTTTAAATAAGCTTGATAAGCGTTAAATGGGGTAGAAAACTGTTTTGTTGCAAGCCAGGAAGAATGCATATTTGATTAAATATCAAAGACCAAAATGTACAAAATAACACCATCAGAACAGAAGCAAGTTCAGCTTACAAGCATTAAGAGAAGACATGATTAAACTGATTATGATGCACAGCATTAGTCATCGTTACTATACARTTCTGCTGCCTGCTGAAGTCTCTAATCTACAGTAGAAGTAAGATATTTTGTTCATCTGGTTAATATATAACATCTGGAACAAAATAATTGCTACAAATGAAATCAAGAAGTGTGACAGTATTTTCATGTGTATATATATATCTCGGAAGCAAGTGTTCACTAGATAAATCATCTTAATATAACAGAACTCTGTTAGTCATCCTATCAGACATACATTAGATAAATCTTTTGTATAGTTCTTTCTTGCCACTGATTCTGTCAGAACTTAAAAAATTTGAAATTCTAAAGCTGAATGAATGTTGGCATTGAGTTTGACTGCCAAATTCTAAGAAATTAATAGCCTGTTGATTTCCTACRGAAAACTTGTCTCTCATAGCTGTGGTTAGCTCAGATAAAGTAAGCAAAGGAGGCGGGCAGGAGCACGTATTTACAATAAATTTGTTGAGTACAGSTTCATATACAGCAAAAGCAAAAATAGCATAGTTCACATCATTGCTTTTTCTTTTCAGTGGCCCCACTCAGTAATATCAACTTGCACGTGATGTATTTTGTAGAAATTGTAACTGACAATGTTTCCATTCAATCGAGATTAAAACAGGAGTTGTAAACCATTTTCCTGTAGCAATGATGACTTAGGGGTGGTGATTCAAAGTCCAGACACATACAAAGGAACAAGAAATTTTATTACAACTCACTCAGCTATACTTTGGATGTAAGTATGCAGAAGTATACCAGGTTATTTGCTGTTTGCCCTTTTCCTGGACTCTACACGAAGGCGGGCAATAGACAACACCCTGCCAATTCATGMCACCTTCTCTGCCTCCTGGCTATCATAAACTGAAGCAGCGCAGTGCAGAGAGGGAGAAATCCAGTGTTGGAAYGGGTCTGGAACCACTTCTGGCTACTGGGGTCCCTTCCACTAAGCCAGCAACTATTTCCAAATAAGGAGGTTCTGATTTCACAAGAGAAGACTTAAAGAGCAGCAGTTTAAAGTTTAAGACTGATTTTTCATCATTAGCAGAGGCTGCCTTTTGTGGAAAGGTTTGCTTTGGATACTTTCTTGAAATCTGTGATATATAATACGTGTTGTCTTAAGGAATTTAAGTCATAAATGACACCAAAGAGCTAGGAATGATTCAGATTCATATCTAAATTGCCAGAAGGCAATATGAAAGGAGGGCTATGAACAATTTTGTGATGTTTCTGAGTACTGTTTTTTCTCCTGTTTGGATATCTACCAGCCCCTCCCRGTATGAACTACATACTGGGAGTGAAGGTCAAGGACTGAATAAGTTGCTCATTTTAACTTTTCTTCTTTCTCCTACTCCCAAAGGAGATCTGGACAGGTYGAAGTATATACAATGTTATGTTCATATTTTCCCTTATTTCCAACATTCTCCTACTCCAAATGCCAGACGTTGTCATTTTATTTGTATGAAATGCTCCCCTATTCTGTAATGGCTTCACTGCTATCACACGAGGAGTAAAGTGTTATCARTCACCTAAACAGGCCTTGTGTAAAATGTAATGGAGAAGAGAGACTCAGGCAACTAATAAGAAAAAAGAAGGGAGGATGTGAAAATATTTTGAAAGTATTCAAAATGGAGCTGTATTGATAAATGCTTTGTTATATCKCTAATTGTCAGATATAAAAAAGTTTGAAATACATCATTTGATTTCATATTGGACAGCTGAACAACTAGCTATTGCCTTGTCCTAACATAGCTAAGGCTATCACTGTCATTCACTGAAAGAGACTTCTTACTAACACAGGTCTCAACATTGAAGAGAAACAGGATTTGTCTACATTTTTTGATCCTTTACACAATCTGTTATGGTACAGTTCAAAAAACATGCCAGTTGGTTTCTTATCCTTAGCTCATCATGCAGTCATGTTAGACTAACTTCAGGTTTTTGTTTTAGCTTTTTTACCTTCAGTATAATAGGACCTTTTACATAGACTGTACTCTTTATTCATTTATATTTGGCAGTATATTGAAATACACTTGGCATTGTTAACAAACAACCAACAATTATGACAATCTGACATACCATTTTGAAACTGATATTGAATTTTCTCTTCTTATAGACACCAATTGCATATCTGAAGTGATGGATTTTTTTTCCTCAGAAGCATGCTTCTGGATCMCTTATTTATCATAATTTGAGAAAGTGATATGACCTTATTTCTTCCATTTCTTAGGTTTCCAAAAATGCATACACAGTTGTGCTGGTTTTGACCASGATGGAGTTAATTTTCTTCATAGCAGCTAGTATGGGGCTATGTTTTGGATTTGTGCTGGAAACAGTGTTGATAACACAGGRATGTTTTAGTTATTGCTGAGCAGTGCTTACACAGAGTCAAGGCCTTTTCTGCCTCTCACACCACCCCACCAGCGAGCAGGCTGGGGGTGCACAAGAAGTYGGGAGGGGACACAGCCGGGACAGCTGACCCCAACTGACCAAAGGGATATCCCACACCATATGACATCATGCTCAGCATATAAAGCTGGGGGAAGAAGAAGGAATGGGGGACGTTAGGAGTGATGGCGTTTGTCTTCCCAAGCAACCGTTCCATGTGATGGAGCCCTGCTTTCCTGGGGATGGCTGAACATCTGCCTGCCGATGGGAAGTAGCGGATGAATTCCTTGGTTTGCTTTGCTTGTGTGTGCGGCTTTTGCTGTAYCTATTAAACTGTTTTTATCTCAGCCCATGAGTTTTCTCACTTTTACCCTTCCGATTCTCTCTCTCATCCCACTGGGGGGGAGTGAGTGAGCAGCTTGGTGGGGCTTAGTTGCCGTCTGGGGTTAAACCACGACAACAGTGCAAACATCATAAATCACATGCCATCAACTAACTGTTAYAAAACCATTTACATGGAAACAGGGTGATTCTGTCCTATTTTCTGCCCAGCAGTTAGTGCTTAAGAAACTCAGGTGGAATAGAGAAATGACTGAATTAGTTCATACTTGACATAATATATCATATTTAGTATGATTATTAAGCTTTGGTACATGCCTGGGGAACCACTCGGATGTGTTATTTAGCCTCTTCAATGGAAGAACAGCATTTCCCTCTCACCTTTCTTCACCTTCCCATGCCACTTTACAACAAGCCTCCCCGTCCCATCCTGGGTGGGAGTCCTTGACTCCCATTCATTTGCCACACTTCTGCTGTCAGTAATGAGTTGTGAGAGATAACAGATGAATGACACTGGAAGGAACCACATTGTGGAACTTGATGCACACAGGTCATCCAGAAACTGCTGCACATCAATGGCTGTACTGCTCGCAGCTCTGGCTCCTGCAYGGGAAGGGGACACTGGGAAGCGCTGTGCACATCCAGGTGCACTGCTTCCAAAGGGTTGCCCCTGATCTGCAGAGCTGTGAATCATCCCTCACCTATAGACACTATTTAATTGTGGATGAATGACAACTCAGAGACTTACAGTATTCAAAACAACTATAAACAACTTTTTTTTTTTTTTTTATGGGAGGAGAGTGAGGAGAGACTGTGTTGCAAGAATGGCTGAAAGCAGGAACTTTTTCACGCATGTGTTAATTCACGGAAAAGAGGTGAAGGATGCACTGAAATCCCCCCAAATACAGTTGGGAGCTTGACCTGGAACACTCTGGTTAGAGAAAATGGTTGCCTTGAGCCCTCAGAGTTTCAAGAAGAGAGCTATTCGAGCGAGCGTTGCTGTTACTTAAGTTAGTATCAGTTACGCACTATTTTCAACCCTTAATAATTAAGTTTTGTTTGGCGTTTCCATGTAACCACTATGCTGAGTAATGTGTCACTGAAGCCATTAGGCATTTGGAGGTATAAGGAATGTTGGAGTAGATACTAAAAATTTTTGTTATTACATCTTTCACCATGTTTTTACAACCCCCACCCCAATTAAGGCCAGGTTATTTTGAAGAACTTCCCGCAACTTTTATTTAGCTTAGGGATATAGTTATTTAGCATTTCAAATAGCTGAAGCGCAGAAAATTACTGCTAGCAGCTAAATCTTGGAAAGCAGACTTTCAAGGTGGTTTTCTCTAGTTAGAAAACTTACAGAAATGTTCAGTTACTTTCTTGGGCCAAAAAAGGAAGTGAACATTTGCAGGTCTTTAAAAGCATGTCCTGTCACAAAATCCATGTGAACAGCCTCATCGGAAAGATACCTGCTGTATTCAGTGATTTCTGCATTAGGAACTCTGCAAGCAGTCCTGAGATTCCCCACACTTTTAAGCAGGTGGCAGTGTAGGTTAAAGAGACATAGATTTTTCCTACAGCTGATAGAAATTGTCACTTTCCAATTTCTCCATTTATCTTAACCCAAGGTAACAATATATAGCAGTGTTATTGGTTTCCTATCTAGATGGCAACAGRCACAAATTTTGAAAAGTACGTCTTTGTTGACTCAAAACTATTCCATTATTTCCAGATGCAGCTTTGTGAGCATTATTTCTCAGAACAAGACACTGCAGTAAGAGACATAACACAACCTCTCTTCTTTAATATGTTAGCAGAGGGACCTATCTTCTGAAGAGGTTAGAGGATGTTACAGYACAGTGATTCAGCATCAACACTCAATGTCTACTGTTAAACATTGGTATTTTTAATAAAAGCAAATTCTGTGGCCTTTCTGCTGCTGCTTCTTCCTTCATCCTACTGACATAGTCTCAGCAGGCTAGGCAATAAAGGATTTAACTTATGTTTGMATATTTGGACTGCTTTTCCAGCTATTTCATTTATTTATACATAAGATGTTGTATTATCTAGCATTTGCACCTATGACTAGCTAGTACAGTAGATTTTTTTTAGGCATGTCCTACAGTATTAAAGTAAAATAAACAAAATGCAACAACTGAGTTTCATTTAATGAACGGTAAGTGGCTTTGATCTTTTGCTAACATGGGAACAGAACAACTACTTTTCAGAAGCAATTTTTGAAGATGACTACAAACATGGTAAGAATATCWGTCATGAAGTGGTAGGGTTTTTGCTTGGAGATATGAGAAATGTATGTGTGCAAGTACTTTCGTGGAAGTGAAGCAGTGTTCAGGTAGACTGGTTCTGTGGCAGGAGAATACAGCTGGACCTAAAACTAAAGAGGAGTAATGTGTTTATTTTGGGAGTACAGGATGGGTAAAAAAAGACAACTCCTTTGTAGGAATTGGTTTCCAGATTGTTGAAACAGATTTGATTCTGATTTACACAAAGTTTAGGATTTTCCAATGGGAACCAACTGAACTGGTGGGGAAGCATCCAGCTTCTTCTCAGGGTGTTGCAGAGTACACAGAACCAGAGAGTAACCGGTGGTGGGATGGAGGGAGGAAGGGAAAGCCATGGTGGTAGCAGAGGAGAAAGCATTTTATATTCCTTGAACATCACGAGATGACATTCCCCAGCTGCCCATTTAAAAACATGTTACCAAAATGCTTTTAAGTGTTGTAGTGTATTGAGCAGAGTTTCCATCAGTCACCATATGTGCTTCAGGGGGGCAAGTTATTCTCTTCCTTCTCTTGAACAACGTGASACCTCAGCGACAGCTTGGGTTTAACATGAGGACCTGTAACTGAGCAATTAAAGTTGTGTGAAGCATTGGGGGAAGAGCACAGGACTGGGACTTTGGAGGACGGCAAAGCTGGGCCTCAGCCCTGCTCCGTCACTGGCCATCGGTGGGATCTTGGGTAATTGCATCCCGTTTCAACTCCCCATGTATAAAAAGAGAAGTATCTCCTTCTAGCATGCTGGTCATGGAAATATCCCCTAGTAAGCTGCCTGTCATTATCTTCTTCTCTACGACACGGGAGAAGAGAAATAAAACCAAGTAACAACTGGAAACTACACAATCTTCCCCTGCTTTGGCTTCTCCACAGACTCCCTGCAGACCACTCTTTCCTCCTCCTCACACCCACTCGGGTCTTTACGGAGTAGCTCCCATGAGAGAGGCCAGCTCCTGTCGCAGGGGCCATCCTTCTCTGCACTCACCCCTCGGCCTCGGGGCAGCAAGCGCTCCTTCCTCCCCCTCCCCACCAAGAAAGGGGAGCTCTTCCCCCCTGCCTCGCCACAGACACCTGCGGGAAGACGCCGCTTCCCTGAAGGGCGCGACATGGCGCCCTCCYGCCCGCCGCTGGCGAAGGCCGCCGGCCCGGCGGGAGGCGGCGATGGCCGGGCGAAGGGCCGGCGGGCGGCGGCAGCGCCCGTCCCCGGCGGCGATCTCCGGCACCGGCGGGGGCAGCGCCTCCAGCGGCGTGTGCGCGCCCCCACCCCCACGCGCCCCCACCTCCCACAGCCACGCGCGCGATCCCACTGACAAGAGACATCGCACACACAGACACCCCTCACCCACGCCCCACACAGCGACTCCCCCACTCA
>JASVER010000032.1:6262101-6316903 GCA_030449065.1 Oceanodroma leucorhoa | reverse complement strand
CACCACCACCGCCCCGCACCCCGCAGACAGCCCGCGGCCGCGCACAGGCGGACATAGCCGCGCGCACCGCCCCCCGCCCCGCTCCCCGCCGCCGCCAGGCGCATGCGCAGCGGCGGTGGCGGAGCTGTCCGAGCGCTGAATTTATAGCGCGGTGCGCTCCCGCCTGCCTCATTCCAGCACAGGCGCTGGGGTTCCCCGCGGCCCCAGCCCGCCCCAGCCCTCCAGCCCTCCCTCCCTCCTTCTCTCCCTCCCCGGCAGCGCCGACGCCTCCCTGCCCAAAGAGGGGAAAAGCAGACCGACCCAGTAGCCCCACCACCGTTCATAAATACTAATTTTCAAAGCGAAAGGGGAACAAAACCCACCGGCAACAGAACTGCTCCCAGCGCTATTCCCTTTTGCGTGATGCTCCTCGGGTAGTTGGCTTTCCTCTTATTTTCCTTTCTGTCTTTTTCTTTTCTTTTCTTTTTTCTTTTTTTTTTTCCCCCCTCCATCACCAAAAGCAAGGCGGGGGAACGATCAGGTCTGATGCTTTGTCTCTTTTGTGCTGGCTGCTGGAGATGAGCCTAGGCTTGACCTGACCATGATTCCAAGGACTGGCACTTCTTTTCTACCCCCAGTTTGTAGAGATCCAGACCTTCTCTTCCTGATTGTCAAGAAAAATAAATTATTGCTGAATTTGGGAATCTAGGCAGCACCAGCTTACTTTTTCCCTGCATCTCTCTGGAATAATTTCTGGGATATTTTCCAAATCATCACAGAAAGCAGGAGGAATGAACCGGCAGCTAGTGAGAATTTTGACAACCTTGTTTGCATTTTTCTTAGAGACAAACCACTTCAGGTAGGTGATATGACTCTATGTGATGATTTTTGTCAAAAGGTTGTGGAAATCATAACTATAAAGATACTACGTCACATTAACCTAGTTTGTTTGCTATATTTGAGAGTATTTCATGTTCATTCTATATAGGCTATCCCCTTCACACTCGGAGACTCGTTGCTTGGTAACAAACACAAAAAATAATAATCTCAAGTTTGGGTGATCTATTTTCCATTTCTCTGATTCAAAGACATGTTTTTGCACTGAGTATCAACATAGCTAAAAACATTTTCTTCAGTTTTTCTTCCCAAAGGCAAATTCTCTGCTCCCACTGGAGGTTGTTTAGGAAGTTGCTTAGGTTCCCTCCTCTTCAAGCTTTGGAAACGATTGAACCAGTTTTGTCAGGGATGTAGTTATTTGCAGTTAGAGAACCAGTCCTCTGATTTTGGGGAAACCCTGGATGAGACCAATATTGTGCTCACATAAAGTACCAGTACATATGATTGTTGTTTCTAATTTTTTTTTTAATGTTTTATGCGCTTTTGCTTCAGCTATTGACTTTTTGCAGTACAAAGCAAACAGGTCAGTCTTATTAACCAAAACACCATTTTAGCTCAGATTCATTATTATACTGTACACTCCTGTGTATCTACAGGTACACATACAAAGTGTTTTTATATGAGCAATGAGGTATATATACAGTGACAGAATGAAATAGTGTTTATATTCATGAGTCTGGGATCACAACGCAACTCATAACTAGTGGGCTCTGAATGAAAACAGAAGCAATTTGTACAGGAACATCCCAAATAAGTGCATGGATTAATYTTCCAATTTTTATTAACTGAATGTTTTTAGTATTTAAGTGGGGAATATAATCTACTATATATTAATAATTAAAGATATTTTGTAAAGGTACCATGTCATTGACAAAAGCAAAAAGAAGCAACCGCCCCCTGTAAATGGAATCACACCACGAGAATTTACTATCACCTTGCCTTTCAACAAGTCTGGTGCTTTTGCAAAGCGATAAAGGATTTGATATCAACTGCTCGTTTCAGATGCTCACATGTATATCTAATTTGTTTATACTTGCGTTTAGATGCACAAACCCCCCCCCTCCCCCCCAAAACACTCCTGAAACTGAGTGGCTCCCTTTGGGCAAATATTTAAACAGAGAGTGGTTAAGAAGACACAGTCATATAAYTGCTTTCAATACAGCTCAAAGATTATGTTGAAACATAGATACAATGAAATTGGTTATTTAAGAATCAAGATAATGCTTTATGATGAAATCTGTGCCTCTACACACCAAATATGACCATTTCATTCTAGTTTCTTTTTCCCTACGGAACAACCATGGGGAACTCCTAAATTCTCTTTCTCCGCAATATTTAATGTGCCTGCAATATGTAATATGCTATGTACACAGTGGTTTGCATGTATGATATGGTACCAGAAGTTTGCTCTTAAATCCTGAAAACAGAGACGTGTTCCAAGATCTTCTATATAAACATGAGCCAGTAATAATACTGATAAATTTTATTATTCGATGTTCATTGGTAAAAAAACCCTAAGATCAGATGTGACTGACTCTGGAACCCTTTCTGCCATGCTGGGGAAGAATCCAGACATTCACTAGAATGATTTAAATCTTTGTTGGGTAGCATCTGTAAAAAACATTTTTTTGCATCTATATCCTTCCCAACATTAACAAAACCAATATTTTTCAGTGTTGCTTGGTGAATGTTGCAAGATATTGTTTGGGATTTTAARACCACCTTAAGGCAGTGTTAACATATAGTTTTAAGAGCATACATGTAATTAAAGCAATGATATGAAATAGGATATCAAAGTCCCTGTAAGATTGCTCTACACATAAAGATGAAGAGTAAATTGAATCTTCTAAAGTCTTAAAGTTGTAATAAATTTCTTTTTAAAGCTTAAGTTTTTTTCTGAATAGAAAATTGTGTCCATGCAAACTACCTTAAGCTCATTTTTATTTCTAGAATAAAGTTTTCAGATAAAAAATAGACTATATTTTTCTATAAAAATATCAATTGCTACATTCACTGAGTTGAGACAATTTTATTTAGTGCTATAATTTCTCCATGACTTGAACACAATACAAGCTAAATATTAGCTAATGGTGGCTAATAATTTATTTAGGACGACTTTCTGTAAAGAACATGATTCAAGATCTGGAAAATCCCCCTCACAGACCCTGTCTCCTTCAGATTTTTTGGACAAATTGATGGGAAGGACATCGGGGTATGATGCTAGAATCAGACCAAATTTTAAAGGTAAGTTTTTTTAAGACTTCTGATTAATTAATTGATTATGTTTTGGACAAGTTATAGGTTTGAGGGTTTCACCTCTGGGTTCTGATTCTCTTTTCAGTAACTTCAGTTTTCCAGTGTGATAGTGACATAGAGACTAGTTGATCCATGGAGAGGACTAGCAGAGCAGTGTAGGTAATAAGGGTCCAGAGCTTAAAAACCCTCTTTTCACATAACAATAATGTTTAGCTGTCAGAGGTTGCTTCTGAAGACTTTACTAATTCCACGTAGTAAATAGGATTCCAGGTTCCACACTGAAAGCAATTGAGATGACTTGTTTCTAAAATTTTTAAGCCATGAAGACAATATATTTAACACTTCTGTGCTGACCTGTTGTCTTCTTTATAGCAGTGTCTGAAGAAAAGATCTATGCTTTTGTTCAACTTGAAGAAAGTAAARTCTTCCCCAAAGTAGGGAGATAGGACTCAAGGTATGCACACAGCAGATTTTATTCTGCGAATGTTCACTGAATGATAAGAACCATTTCCTCAGGATCCCTACAAAATATAAAAACCTTGACTCTCAACTTTTCTTCCAAAATTTAGACTGAGTGGTGGAGAGCCACCACCACCATTCCAGCACAAAGGTGGCTGTGGACTGGAGGCTTCTTTTGCAACCATTACTATTCACAGCAAGTTTTCCTTGCTGTAGTCCTGTAAATCCCTATGGAATTGAGCAGAGAATGTCTTGTGGCTTTGAATGAAAGGAATCAGGAGAGAAGTTTTCATTGCAAATATTCAGCATTTCTGGAGAGCCCTATAATTCTACCAAAACTGGCTCTTCTATAAAGCTCAGAATGTGGTTTTGCTTTGAAAACTGATAAAATGCTTCCTTCCTTAACAAATCTGATACCAATGTACATTTGCACTCATAACTATTGGCTTTGGTCACTGAAATGCATGTTTTCCTGTACTGAGCCTTGTTAGCAGTGCTGTGAAAGTTGATAACAACTGGAAAAAACAATCACTTCTTAGCCAGTGAATGAACTGTTAGGAAAGAAGAATCATAGAATCATTAAGGTTGGAAAAAACCTCTAAGATCATCAAGTCCAACCGTTGACCCAACACCACCATGCCCACTAAACCATGTCCCGAAGTGCCACATTCACACGTTTTCTGAACGCCTCCAGTGATGGTGACGCCAYCACTTCCCTGGGCAGCCTGTTCCAATGCTTGACAACCCTTTCGGTGAAGACATTTTTCCTAATATCCAATCTAAACCTACCCTGGCACAACTTGAGGCCATTTCCTCTTGTATTATTGCTAGTTACTTGGGAGAAAAGACCAACACCCACCTCGCTACAATCTCCTTTCAGGTAGTTGTAGAGAGTGATAAGGTCTCCCCTCAGCCTCCTCTTCTCCAGGCTAAACAACCTCATCTCCCTCAGCCGCTCCTTTTAAGACTTGTTCTCCAGACCCTTCACCAGCTTTGTTGCCCTTCTCTGGACATGCTCCAGCACCTCATGTCCTTCTTGTAGTGAGGGGCCCAAAACTGAACACAGAATTCGAGGTGCGGCCTCACCAGTGCCAAGTACAGGGGCACGATCACCTCCCTACTCCTGCTGGCCACACTATTTCTGACACAGGCCAGGATGCCGTTGGCCTTCTTGGCCACTTGGGCACACTGCCGGCTCATGTTCAGCTGGCTGTGAACCAGCACCCCCAGGTCCTTTTCCGCCGGGCAGCTTTCCAGCCACTCTTCCCCAAGCCTGTAGCGTTGCCTGGGGTTGTTGTGACCCAAGTGCAGGACCTGGCACTTGGCCTTGTTGAACTTCATACAGTTGGCCTCGGCCCATCGATCCAGCCTGTCCAGATCCCTCTGCAGAGCCTTTCTACCCTCAGGCAGACCAGCACTCCTGCCCAACTTGGTGTCATCTGCAAACTTACTGAGGGTGCACTCGATCCCCTCGTCCAGATCATTGATAAAGATATTAAACAAGACCAGCCCCAAAACTGAGCCCTGGGGAACGCCGCTTGTGACCGGCCGCTAACTGGATTTAACTCTGTTCACCACAACTCTCTGGGCTCGGCCATCCAGCCAGTTTTTTACCCAGCGAAGAGTACACCCGTCCAAGCCATGAGCCGCCAGCTTCCCTAGGAGAACGCTGTGGGAGACGGTGTCAAAGGCCTTACTAAAGTCCAGGCAGACCACATCCRCAGCCTTCCCCTCATCCACTAGGTGGGTCACCTGGTCATAGAAGGAGATCAGGTTGGTCAAGCAGGACCTGCCCTTCATGAACCCATGCTGGCTGGGCCCRATCCCCTGGTTGTCCTGCACCTGCCTTGYGAGCRCYCTCAAGATGAACCGCTCCATAATCTTCCCCGTACCAGGGTCAGGCTGACAGGCCTGCAGTTCCCTGGATCCTTGTAGATGRGCGTCACATTGGCAAGCCTCCAGTCATCCGGGACCTGCCCTGTTAACCAGGACTGTTGATAAATGATGGAGAGTGGCTTGGCAAGCTCCTYTGCCAGCTCCCTCAGTACTCTCGGGTGGATCCCATCTGGCCTCATAGACTTGTGAGTGTCCAGGTGGCATAACAGGTCGTTAACCGCTTCCTCTTGGATTATGGGGGGTGTCTTCTGCTCTCYGTCCCTGTCTTCCAGCTCAGGGGGCTGAATACCCTGAGGATCACTGGTCTGACTATTAAAGACTGAGGCAAAGGCGGCATTAAGTACCTCAGTCTTTTCCTCATCCTTGGTGGCAATGTTCCCCGCGGCATCCAGTAGAGGATGGAGATTCTCCTTGGCTCTCTTTTTGTGGTTAATATATTTGTAAAAACATTTTTTGTTTTCTCTTATGGCAGTGGCCAGATTGAGTTCTAGCTGGGTTTTTGCCATTCTAATATTTTCTCTGCATGACCTAACAAGATCCCTGTACTCTTCTTGAGTTGCCTGTCCCTTCTTCCAACAGTGGTAGACTCTCCTTTTTTCCCTGAGTCCCAGCAAAAGCTCGCTGTTCAGCCAGACYGGTCATCTTCCCCTCCAGCTCTTCTTGCGGCRCATGGGGACAGCCTGCTCCTGCGCCTTTAAGACTTCCTCCTTGAAGAACATCCAGCCTTCCTGGGCCCCTTTGCCCTTCAGGACTGCCTCCTAAGGGACTCYCTCAACCAGCGTCCTGAACRGGCCAAAGTCCGCCCTCCGGAAATCCATGGTAGTGGTTTTGCTGACCCCTCTCCTTACTTCACTGAGAATCAAGAATTTTACCATTTCACGGTYRCTAAGCCCAAGAAGGCCTCTGACCACCACGTCTCCCACCAGTCCTTCTCTGTTGGTAAACAGCAGGTCAAGCGAGGCACCTCCCCTGSTAGGCTCACTCACCAGCTGCGTCAGGAAGTTCTCTTCCACCCACTCCAGGAACCTCTGAGACTGTTTCCTCTCTGCTGTGTTGTWTTTCCAGCAGAYGTTGGGTAAATTGAAGTCCCCCATGAGGACAAGAGATACCAATTGTGAGACTCACATATCAATGAGAAAAGTGTTTAATTAAATTTAGAGCAAAGATCAGTTTCTTCTCTCTGTACCACATGTGCAAATTACAAGATTTGGAACAAAGTGCCTTTTTTGACTGCTTCCCATGCCTGAGTGAGGAGGAACCTAGTATGGCTTTCAGATCCAAAGGTTTGAAAGCTGMCAAGTTAAAAAAACTCTAGTCAGGGAAAGTTTTAATTCCAGGATAGTTTTCAAACTGCTTATTGAGTTCCTGAACTGGAGTCCACATTAGCTTGTAGTAAGTAATACTGCATTAGGCTCCCACATTMATTTTGCGCATTTGCATGAGCATCAGTGAAGTCTTAGAGAATGCAGATGAAGGCAAAAATTGCCTGAACCTAGCGAGGTAGCAATCATTAAGAACTTATGCTTGCCCTTTACATGGGAGGGACACTAAAAGACTTCCGCTTCATCCCTTGTAGCTCACATAAAACCAGGACTAGTAGCAGTCCCTGTATATAGGACAACTTAAAGACAGCTCTTTATTGCTCCCCACTATGTGTCTAAAACCATTTCGTGACAAACACAGGAGGAGACAGATTCACAGCTTTGCTCCCCTGTTGTTCAAGGGGGTAGAGCAGGTATGGTGTGCATGACGTCATATGGTGCATGCTGAGCTGTTTGACAGACACTGCTCCCCTCCAAGTCCCATGGTTTGTTTGTCTTCCCAAAGCAAAGCTGCTGCCTGATGACACCTATGAACCCTTAATGGCAAAGAATCTGCCATTTCTTACTTTTGATTTTTTTAGTAAGTCACTTTTCAGAGCAGGATGGTATTTTGCAGCAGTTTGAACTGATAAACAGATCTTCAGCGTTTTTTCATAACTTCACATCTCTGAGCTCTCATGGAGCTCTCAGTCTTCTGGTGAGGGGTCTGAAAGGTTTTCTTATTCCTTGCTGTGTTCCCTTGAAGGGTATTTTCTATCTGAGTTCAGAAGTAGAGGATTAAGTCATGCAGTTTTGAACTTCACATCACTAGTCAAAACCTTGTCAGCTGATAATAATTTTTATTAGTCAATATGATGCACACCCATGTTCTAGTTGCCCAAGTCTTGTTAACTTTTTAAAAAAATTGAAAATACTTATTGTTCTATATTGCATATTTTTTCCTTTTAAAGAATAAGTACAGCTGCAAAGAGGTCAAAATAAATTTATCTTGCATGGAGTTAAGTGTTATAAAGATATTTTTTATACTGAGTCTTTATTGTGACCATAATACAAATATTGTTTCATTTTCTAACATTCATTAATCTGTTTGAGATCTTTTTGGGGATACGGGTTGTTGTACAATGTTGATATTCTAAAACATATAAATGGATTGATGAATGAAATGTTGAATGATTAGCTAATTTGTAACATTTTTTGTATTTTAAGGCAAGAACTTTCRAGCATAAAAGAGGTCTGCAGGAACAATGGTTTAAACTAGGGATCTGCTATCTGGCTTTGCATGTAGTCTGGGGTTAATATTTGTTTCCTGTGTTTCACAAAGACACTGTCGATCAAGATAGTTGTGCCGCTACTCATGCATTTGTCTAGCTTTTTCTGCTTCAGACCAGTTACATAGCTTTCTCCTAGTCCACCGTAGGCATTTTAAAGTGTCAGAAAAGTCTGATTTCATGGAAAGGTAACTGAGTAGAACCCATTTATCTTATACCAGGGATTATACAATAATTAAGTATACTTTTATGACTAGTCTGAATTACTGGAAAACAACAGCTATTTGATTAATTTGTGGAATAAAGGCTACGCATTCTAAAGAGAGAGGAAAATGCTACTTATTGGAACGAGATGTTTTATCCAGATAAAGCATTTCATCATTAGTTACTGCTTTTCTATACATTGCTCTTGTGAATTAGAAAATTCAGGARGATAGTGGGAGAGCGACAGGTGAATATATAAATGTTTAGACATCAACAGCAGGGGTTTTTTTTGTTTTTTTTTTTTTTTAACAGCAGTACTGTATACTGAAAGATCCTTTCTTTTTTGTATCTTTCTGCCTTATACGATCATTTGAAAGCAGAGGAGCAGACTTCTGGTTCTTCTTGACACACCAAGTGATCGGATACAAAATGACCAGGCACTGAGAGGGACTGTCCCCCTGATTAACAGCCAGACAGAAGTGCCAGAATGACAGCTTTCAAAATTGCCTTTCTTTAGTCACTGTCTGTGAGATGATGCATACTTTTTCATCTTGCACTTATCTTTTATTGAATTTGAATAGGCTAGTAATTTGTGTAAGGACGCAGAGGGGAATACTTTTAAATGTAAATATGAAGACTGCAATCTAATACTGATTGAAGTCCCTGAGAGTCTGTCTGTTGACAGCAAACATACGCTCGTGGTCCTGAGTTGACTTGCTATTTCTTCTTCAACTATAACATCAGTTGGGCATGTTTTCTGTAAAATAATAAAAAGTGCAACCTGCATGATGTACCTGATTAATATTAGTGTTATATTTTTAATGGTAAAAACCAACAACAACAAATCAGAGTGATGTCTTGTACTTTCTCCACTGCTCACCTTGCTTTCCTCAACAAAACCAGAAATAGCAGCATAGGGCACCTGTGTTACAAAACTAGCCAAGAATGTACTTTCTCGCTGGTAGAAACCAAGGATGGTGAAGTGGTATCTTAAATTAGCATRTATTCAGCTCAGGCTCCCTCAAGAGCACTGTGTGCAATGCCATGATACAAGGGATSAAGCTACAACTTAATCACAACATGAGACGTGGAGCTAATGGAAAGTCAGCTTGAATTTAAAATTTCCTAACAGGTGTTGACCTTCAGAGGTTACTAAATTATTTCCACTTTTTAACACCTTCATCTTATAAAACCACTTAAAATCTAAACATAAGCTAGAAATTATCAGATAGAGAAAACTATTTATCTATGGGCACTACTATGTCCTTTATGYCAAATACTTCATTCTTTCCCATTAAGTCATTATTTGCTAAAGAATATTCTGATTTCTATGGAGTTACATGGAGGTGTGCAGCAACAGTGCCTATTAATGTTACCCTCATCACTGGATGGTGCAATGCAGCCTGAATTAACTTGCTCAAAAGCTGCTGTTCTGAACTCAGAGAAGTCTTGTTAGAGGGATGCAGTTTGGGGGTGTAGTGACTGTAGTTGTAAAAGATTAGTCTGTGATTACAGCGGTGTAATGTCATTTTCATGCCGAGTCAGTGGGTTTATATCTGAATAATAAACACATGGACTAAGTAATTTACTGAAAATTAGCTTGACAACTGTTACAGGAAATGGCTTATGCACTTTAATACTTTAACTCCTTGGCAGCAAGGGTCAGTTTTTCCCATATGTTCAAGCCCATTGCTTACTTATTTGGCCTGTGAGTTGACCAGTAATGAAATGCTTAAAAAAGCATGAATGGAAAGCACTGAATGACATTCAAGGGTGAAATTAATGGCATCAGGCTTAATAAATAAAAGCAGCCTCTATGTATGTGCTAAGAAGAGGCACTTTCTGCAGAAGTTGTCCTTAATCTGGACATGACACTTCACAATAAATATCTGTTGGAAAAACAACCTCTAAATACATAAAAAAGTTGAAAAGCATACTTAAGATAGGCTGCAGGGCTGCAGTGATCTGTTCTCCAGTGGTTAACAACCTTTCCAAAGCCAGACTTCAGTTGTTGACAACTACTGGCCAGGAAGTCAGATGCAGTGAGTATCCTGTACTGGGCTGTTTTCCACATAATTTGAGCCTCAAAGGGCCATGACTGGTGGAGACTCAAATCCCATTCAGGCACGACAGCATGTAGTAAGGAAGGGCACGCTGTCGATGCATTCCCGTTAAAGGGCATGGGCTGAAGGTTCATTGTAGGAGGAGAGAGACTATGTGGTCAGTTTTTGGATGTGGCCAGGCCATTGCACTCCCTAAATATAGCTTGCTTGAGATGTGCAAGCATCCATTAGAGAGATATGCTTTTGATTTATTTTCTGTCTTGAAACATATCTACAACTTTACACTGCTTTCAGATGAAGCTGTGTACACATATCTCACTGCACAGTTACATGCTGCACAAGGATCCTTACCCACAGGATATTGGGTTTGTTTGGGTTTGTTTCATTTTTCTTCAACTACAAAAATGTAGCTAAGGAAATTATGTTCAGCTCCACCCTAGGTATGCACATTTTCATGCAGAAACCTTTTTACTGTAATTACACAAGGATCCTTTTAATTGTGTTACTTTTAAATTTGCTGGTAAAGAGGGCTATGGAACTTGTCCTTCTGCCCACCTTTCTTTAATTTCAAGTTCTTTCGCAGAACATGAGTAGCTGGGGGAGTTGCATGGCCAGTTAGGCTTCCATACAAATGGGGCCGGACAGCATGCTCAAGCAGYCCCCCTGATTATCTACGCTGCTTAGCTGTTTGCTCATTCCCTGGATCCCTTTCTGAGCTTCTTGCAGCCAGCTCCCTCYGAAGCAAGTCAGAAAGGCTGCGAGCATGCAGCAGTGTAAGCACAAGCCAACCAGTGCCRCATGGCATCCACGCTGAGGATCTGTCCCTGGTCTTCTTTTATATTTAAAAGGTTAACCACAGTGGTCCATATTGTATTGGTGTGTTGCCTTTATTCAGAACGAGTGATTTAATTAAGAGATATCATTGGATTTGGCTGTTGTCATGGAATATTGGTCTGCTGTTGCATAAACTGCCAGGGGAATTTCTGAGAAACAAATGTCAAAGTAGAGCCAAAGATCTTCGATATCAAAGCAGGAGACACTATTGTTCTGATCGTGTTCGAATTTAATTGTATTGTTTTCATTACATCCAGTGTCATGTTTAGGTTTAAATTTTCTATACAGTTGAAGCCAATGCCTTAGGGTCATTCATTAAGTGTCTTGTTGTGTTTCAGCTGTCTTAGAAAACATGCAATTTCTATATAGCATATATAAAAACATGTGCACTTAATTTACTATAAATATACACGTTTATAAACTGCAAACCTATTACATGTGGTGATATAGTAACTAGGAATATGTATACATAAAGCAGAAATGTGCAGTTTTATTAGACAGACTCATTATGTTTTTTTCCCCCCCTCTGGAAATATGAATATAAATCTCTGATTAAGTCATCAGAAAATGTTTGATGATTCAGCTTCCAAATATGCATTTCACAATCTTTCACAGAAATGAGTGATTTTAACAGTTGCAGAGAATAGCCCCCAAAATGATGCAGATAGGGTGGTACGGCATCTGACACAGCTCTAAAATGTAGGTTACACAATATCTGGCATAAATAGAGACCTGCCAATGTCATAAACACCAAGTCCATGGTTAAAATTCAAAATTTACAGAAATATAGAGGCTGTGATTCTGGAAAACATGCAAGATCTGTGCAGTGCAGTTCATGAGAGAGAAGTGCCTTTCACCAAGCATTCAGTTACTTGTAAGGGATAAATTAGAGCAGCCTAGTGGCTTCTCTGAACTGTGCCAGCTACCAGCAGTCCTCAGGTATTGCAAGGGCATGAAGACACATTGACTACTCCTTATGCCTCAGTTATATGTCAGCAGCTGGGAAGAGTGGAAGCATAAAGGCTTCATGAGCCAATAAAAGAAGGAAGCTTTTAAAACAGCGCTTAGAATATAAGTCCACAAACAAACAAACAAACCCCCCTGGAAATCCCCCATCCACCTGCTGTGTAAAACTGGCAGTGCATTACTGTTTTGTTTTAAAGCTCCTCAGATTCTCCTGAGTGTGCCCAGAACTGCCCCAGGCTGCCTCGCTTAGCACCCACCTTACTCCTCAGCCAAATCCAGGCTCTCTGATGAGGCACTGATCCACCTCCATCTCCCTGTAGGAACCAGGTATCTCAGAGCCTGCCTTATATTCCACAGAAAAGGGATTCCTCTCAGGGTGGACCTGTGATCACTTAAAAAAAMCCCCAAACACACACAAACACAGAACAGCCTCTATGGGTGGCCTGCCTTCCCCTACAGTATATAGATTTTTGGTCCAGTTTCCCCTCAGCTTAAAAACTTTAGTATCTGATCCAAAGGACTATAAATGATTCTGAGCGGCCCATTTTGCAGCAAAGAATTCAGACTTCACTAAGCCAGGCAGAAAATATAAGGGGAACATGGCTTTTCCATGTTGTGACACAGCTGCTTGTCTGAGAGGGGAAAGGCTTTACTCTTGACTGTTTTGATGTGATGCACAGGAGTGACTGTTGTAGCCATTACCCCTTTGGGGCAGCTGTTGTAACTGTTACAGAAAAGGTTGTAAGGACAGGGATTGGGAGCCAGCACTTCTCTCGCTCTTCCTGATAATTGCCCTGACCACTAAGATACAAATGTGAGAGTGCACTTTCTGTCTCTTTTTCCAGATGTTGTATCCTAAGTGCTTTGCTGCACAACTTGCTGGGTTCAGTAGACTATCCACACCTATTAAATATTTTTAAAAGTGACCAAAGCTGCACTTTAGGATGAATCCCAGCCCCTCTGAATAGGAGACAGTGAGAGATTTCCCACTCCAGCTCCCAAGAAACCCACAGCCTTGTAGCCTAGGAGGTGCAAGTTTGCATCCCTTCAATCTGAGGCAGGCATAGAAGATCCTAGAAAGGACTCTTTCTGCATGAAATATCTCAACATTTTGTTACAGGCTGCAAAGTTGGCTGTGTTTTAGAAGGAAAGACTGAAATTTTTGAATGTTTTTTCAAAGGAAGGTTGTATGTGTTGACTTGTGGAAAATGCTCTGAGCTGTGGATCCTGAGTGAGGTACCTCAAGCTTGCTGAGAAGCAGGGTTTCAGCAGGGCCCCTGAAGAGCGTATTGCAAATTATTTGCTCTCTGCAAATGGTGCCCTACTGTGCTGAAGCATCGTGCTCTGCCTATGGACTGTATAAGGCCCTTAGGGTTCCTCCACAAGGGCCTAGGTATCATGCACCAAAGCGTCAGACACTGCAACAGCTTCTACCTGTCATGGGGCCGAGACTTTTCTGGCTATAGCAAACAATGGGCTGTCCAGGGAAGCATAGTAGTGGTATAATGCTCTCCTCCAAAAGCTCATAACCCCTATCTGTGTTCTATGTCTCCAAAGCCCAGGACTGCATGGAAGCAACTGGGCACATCTGTGACTAGCTGAATTGAGGGCACTTTCCCTTAAAGAATAGTAACTGATATTCAATTGATACACACGACATGAACAAACTCATTCTTCCACCATCCTGGGAACACGTCTATGTGTTATATCTCCCCCGCTTTTGTACTTGGGGAAATATAGATGAGAAGAGGCTAAATGCTTTCCTTAAACCAGCATAGTTGGTCAGGGAAAACCAGATCAATACTCATTATGTTAGGTTGCCTCTAATGACTACATTGCCAATGTGTGCTGTCTTTATGCCTTCATTTTAGCCTATAAAAGTGTCTTATCTGCACTACTCTTTCATCTTGTGCTGTTTACTATGTCTAATAAAGAGACCGTCCTAAATAATAAATAACAGTAACATTTTGGCAGGAATGCTGCTATAAACTCTCACACTGCAATGTAAAGCAGTTGTTGAAGAGATGCATGCAGATTAATGCATGGGGCCAAACCAGAAGCATATGTAAAAACTTCTTTTTTACCAGATGGGAAAGTAGCCTATTGCCTATGCATAAACACATGTACATACTCTCCCCCATGCCAAACTAAAATGCAGATGTGGCCACTCCACATAAGGGTTTCAGACTGCAACAATTTTCCTTTCCAGAAGGTGATATACCATCAGATGGAGCAGTCTGAGGTGTTAAAAGCCTTTGGTCAGTCTGGGTATAGGAGCCATCCTAAAGAAACACATCTGGGAGAATTTTGCACCTCTTTGGCTCTATACTCCTGAGAATAATTTTGTAGCTCTTTGGCTCCATACCCCTGAGAATAATTTTGTAGCTCTTTGGCTCCATACCCCTGAGAATTTTGGTTTTGTCACACTTCTGAGGTGTGTTTTGTGTAGGGTAGAACACACACAAACTGTTAAATTGTAAATAAAACCTCCCAAACAGGGACGTGATTCGAGACAGCCAGCATGGCTTAACCAAGGGCAAGTCCTGCCTGACCAATCTAATGGCCTTCTATGATGAAGTGACTACATCAGTGGACATGGGAAGGGCTACCGATGTCGTCTATCTGGACCTCTGTAAGGCCTTTGACAAGGTCCCCCACAACATCCTTCTCTCTAAACTGGAGAGATATGGATTTGATGGGTGGAMTGTCCAGTGGTTGAGGAATTGGTTGGATGGCCGCATCCGGAGGGTAGTGGTCAACGGCTCAATGTCCAGATGGAGATCGGTGACAAGTGGTGTGCCGCAGGGGTCTGTATTGGGACCGGTACTGTTTAATATCTTCATCAATGACATAGACAGTGGGATCGAGTGCACCCTCATCAACTTTGCAGATGACACCAAGCTGAGTGGTGCGGTAAACACACCTGAGGGACAGGATGCCCATCCAGAGGGACCTGGACAAGCTTGAGAAGTGGGCCCATGTGAACCTCGTGAGGTTCAACAAGGCCAAGTGCAAGGTCCTGCACCTGGGTCGGGACAACCCCMGSTATCAATACAGGCTGGGGGATGAAGGGATTGAGAGCAGCCCTGCCAAGAAGGACTTGGGGATGCTGGTGGATGAAAAGCTGGACATGAGCCAGCAATGTGCGCTCGCAGTCCAGAAGGCCAACCGTATTCTGGGCTGCATCAAAAGCAGCGTGGCCAGCAGGTTGAGGGAGGTGATTCTGCCCCTCTACTCTGCTCTGGTGAGACCCCACCTGCAGTACTGCGTCCAACTCTGGGGTCCTCAGCACAAGGAGGACATGGACCTGTTGGAGCGGGTCCAGAGGAGGGCCACAAAAATGATCAGGGGTCTGGAATGCCTCTCCTATGAAGAAAGACTGAGAGAGCTGGGGTTATTCAGCCTGGAGAAGAGGCGGCTTTGGGGAGACCTTATTGCAGCCTTTCAGTACTTAAAGGGGGCTTATAAGAAAGATGGGGACAAACTTTTTAGCAGGGCCTGTTGCRACAGGACAAGGGGGAATGGTTTTAAACTAAAAGAGGGTAGATTCAGACTAGATATAAGGAAGACATTTTTTACAATGAGGGTGGTGAAACACTGGAGCATGTTGCCCAGAGAGGTGGTAGGTGCCCCAACCCTGGAAACATTGTAGGTCAGGCTGGAYGGGGCTCTGAGCAACCGTATCTAGTTGAAGATGTCCCTGCCCATGGCAGGGGGGATTGGACTAGATGACCTTTAAAGGTCCCTTCCAACCCAAACTATTCTATGATTCTATGATTCTACAAAAACAGATTTTAACTCTTCTTTTTTTTTTTAATAAAATAAAAACCTCGACTTATCAAAGTTGTAAATAATTAGGGACAGATTCAGTTCAGGCCAATAAGCTCCTTAGAGTGGATATAGTCTCATTTGAATAACTTTGTAGAAGACTCTTACTCAGCATGACTATTGGTGGTAGAAACCAGAAAAAGACCACACGCCCTGACCCTGCAACACACTCTAAGCCAGCAGAGCACTGAGCCTATGTGAAAGCCATGTAATGCTCCTCTCAGCAATGCAGTGAGCATCCTGCATCAAAGAGCTGCTAATTTCTTTACAACAGGTGGTTTGGTATCCATAAAAAAGTAAGCCAGTCAGTTTATAAGATGCTTATTTTCTAAGTTGGCGAAGAGCTCTCATTCCCTCTCCCATTCTTCCAGCCATTTTATACATAGGAAGAACTGATGACTGAAAAAAATTACTAGTGAAAGACACCCAAAAAGTGCCTTAAGGATGTCTTGGAGCTAAAAGTCAGGTCCTTTTTGGCATTCAGGATGTGAGAGATCACATAGGAGGTTCCCAAAGGGAGAAGGGATGTGTGAAGGGGAGGGGATAGGAAACTGAACTAAACATGCAACAGATCAGCTGATGGGAGCATTGAAGCTGCGAGTCAGGAGGGAGGAATTAATTTCAAAGTAATATTCTGCGCAGATTGTGTGGAAATGAGTTGAACTATAAGGAGGTAAAAAATAGGAAGTTCCCAATAGCTGTGTCTCTGACCAGTTGCAGATTGTCATCTGTACCCGCTCCTGACCATTTCTGTTGTCATTTGTCCCTATGTCTGAGCCACCCCACTTCTCTAAATCCAATTGTTCACCTGTGTCCCATGTATCATTTGGTGTATAATTCCCTAGCAGCCATTAAATCAATGTGTGCTCAGTAATGTTAGTCACCCAAACTGCTCTATTTCTTCAAATCCTGCATATGCCTTCTGACAGTAAAGCAAGGAACATTATGGAGACATTAAAGGAAAAGACAGCAGAAGTGTGAAATAAAGCGAATGTCCAAGTTCAGAAGAACAAAAAAAAAAAGAATTAAAATTGATTCTGAGGCCACAGAGAGAAGTATTGACCAGGCCCTGTATTTGAGACTGTACCTATTGACTTCTTTTATAACTGAGCTTGCCTTAATTTCTGCAGCACAACATCAGAATCACAGAGAAGGAACAAAGTAAGAAATATTTACAGAGAAAGGAACAAAGTACCAATGTTTTTTTAAATAAATTGAGGTGAGTATGCCGAGCAGAATGAAGCAGTTAATTCTGACTGAAAATAGGAGCCTAGACTGGTTGACAACATTTCAATATTATTATTAATACTTTTTTTTTCATTAAGTAGATCTTCCCTCCTGCCTTCTCTTCTCAGTGAACATTTTTTATCTTGTGGATCCATGTTGGCTACACTGACTTTGTAAAACATTATTGAAAATAAGATTACCCAAGAGGAGTTTGACTCACCCTATGCTGGAGTGCAGATTTCATGACTAGAGAAGTAATACCATCTTTTATTTAATCACATTCAGGAGTGTCCCAGGCCTCTGCACGCATTATGCAGTTCACATGCCGATCAGCAGCAAAGAGCTCTGTCTTCATTAATGCAAAGCAACCAAGCAGTTTCTCAGAATCAGGTGCAAGGAGCATCTCTGCTACCTGCTCCCAGTGAGGCTGAGAGCCTCTGCCTTTCCATTTGCTCTCTTCAGTGAGCACTGTTTTCTGATAAGAAAAGAAGTATGCGCTTGGATCTTTTCATGTCATAAGAAAAGCAAATGATTCAATCCCCCCAAATATTACCCAGTGCTCTATTGCACTGGAGGAAGGAAAACTTCAGCAAGACATGCCTTGCAGTGAGGTGCTTGTCATGACTTGGAATGGAAATATCTGAAAGAAGAGTAGAGAGCTCAGAGAAAAAAAAATAGTTTGATGGACATATGAAGAATTAAAACATTTATTTAAATATTTTCAAAGTTGACGTAAGTACTAAGTAACTTTGCACTGTAGGCTTCTAGTTCCAATGGGAAGTTTACGGATGTAAGATTTCTGATTCACTGTTTTTCAGATTTATTTCCACAGACTCATTTGCACATGGAAGGCTTTAGCTCTGGGACTGGCTGCACTCAGTCACAAATGTGACTGAGGCTTGTGTAGAAATATCTGAGTTAGTTAGCTTTCAAGTAATTTGCTCAGAGGTGCTCTGCACCACACCAAGATGATACAGAGCTCAGCACAAGCTATAATGCCTGAGGTTAATGGCCTCCAGTGAATTCCAGCCTGCTGTGACTGCATCGGTAGCAGCCCTCAAACTGCCTATGTGAAAGCCAACTCCAGTGCATTTATACCATCCATTGTGACTGCTATGGCTATATATTCTTTGCAGACTAGTGCAAGTTAGCTGGGTAAATCTTAGGAGCACGTCAACTGTTTAAAGGGCTTTTCATTTCTGAGCTCCTGGTTTGTGGAGTGAAATAAAATAGTGCCTGAAAATTGTTCTTGTGCAGTGTCTATTAGATAACCTATGTGGAAGTATCCCACTGCACCCCAGAGCTGACAGTAATATATGTTTCTGTTATCAGCCTCAGCAGAAAAGAATTGTCCCTCAGCAGGGAAGAATGAACACATCGTATAGACTATCCTGTAATACCAAATGCAGAACTGAAGAGGTTTTGTAGTGTGAGACTTACCTTCCTCTTCCAGACCTGGGTCTGTGGGCAAAGGCATTCACTGAATGTGAAGCATGCCAATCCAACAATTTTCACAAGTGCTTTAACGCACAAAAAAGTGCATCTTAGCAAGGATTCTCCTTCCGTGAAACATTGATAGGATTTTACCGGCATGACTCCTGTTACACTCAGCAATAGTCCCTCAGCTGAAAACTGACATACTACTTCAGAAATTGATTACTCACTGAGGGACTCATAGTCCCTCAGACTATGTCAATGTATATATATAGATGGCTTTAACTGTACTTACTCCAGACACATTTTCTTTCTGTAACTCATTCTGTAAGCACCTGGATCTGACAATCACTAGAGTATTTGTCTTGTGAGGCCCCAGTGGTATTTTGCTGAAGAAGAGTTTTCAATTTTGGAATGTCACGTGCCCTTTTTATATCCAGGTCATGTCATAAGGCTGTATTTTTGCTCAGATGTTTTCTCAAGTTAACCAAGCGAAGGAAAGCAGCTTAAATCTTGATGTAAGAGAAGAGATCTCTTGATGCCATTTTGTTTATTTATATTTGTGTGTGTACCTGCATGTGCACTTCTGGAAATAGGCAGCTGGAACTAGGGAAAAATTGTACTTTCCTCTGTCTGTAATGCTTTCCGGCTGATTCCATTCAGCATTGGCTCTCTCTCTCGCATGCTTTGAGTAGGATATGTTGTGTCTCCTCCAGTCTGTAAATGCCATTGCCATGAGTGGCGTTGCTCACGTATATTCCTCAGATACTTGGTAGTATTTGGACTCAGTGATATCAGTGGAACTGAGAGTCCTAAAAAGGATTTAGACACCTGAATATCTCTGCAGGTCTTGCACTGGCTCTGTAAGTGCCTTTGTGGCTCTCAGCCTTATTCTGTTGATCATAAATGTATATTGATATCACAGAATATGATTCTGAGTCTCAGATGCAACAGTAAGCACCCAAAATTGTTGCCACATTCCCACCAGGAGATACGGCATTCTCAGCAAGCTAAGTTATTATATATGACAGATGAACTTTCAAAGGATGTTGGTTTTAGCTTGATGAAGCAGAGCAGTAATTTTGTCTTTATTTGATTTTTCCAGCAAATTGCATCGGTGCAAAGTATCATACGATTACTGTATTTCAGAGGTTCCTGAGATCTCTGCCCTTGTGGGTTTTTTTGGTGTTTGGAGATTTTTTGTTTGTTTGTTTAGTAGGTAGAATTGTTGTCAATGAATAATAGAAGTGACATAAGCATAATGATTTCTGTGGTACATTGGATTCTGGTGAATACTTCTAAAGAAGAAGGAATTCTCTGTTTACTGGGCATGATTATACTTAGGGAGTCAGGGTGATGCACTCCACAGAAATCCCATAGAAAGACAACCTCATAAATGAAAGGCATCACGCCCCAACAAGAAATGTCACCTTGCTTTGTAAGTCTTAGGGTAATTATGTTGTCCTGGTGTCATTAATTTTGCCTCCTGTCACTGATACATTTCCCTTGCTGTTAACACTCTAATGAGGTGGTGATGTTTAAATGGAGGAAAACATTGGTTTTGCCCAAAGGCAGAATGATAGGGAAAGGAGAAGGCTTACCTAGGCACTTGCAATAAAGACTACCTGTGGTCTACCTCCTGCTTTCTTACTAGAACCTTAAGCAAACTTGTTAAATCATGTGAATTTTCTCATCGGGGTTGGACTATGCATTACACAGATCCTTGAAAAGAAGTGTGCAAGCTGTACTGCTTCTGGAGTAGCTGCAGGATCCCCGTGGCTCAGAGGAAATTTCCTAGTGCATCAGAGCTGCCTTTTTCTTCCTGGCCCAATATCCGTGGTCCCTGGCCACAGGATTGGCTGAGCTGCCTTTGATGGCACTTGTCCAGTCCTTACCCTGCCTGCCTCACTCTGAGCAGGAAGGAAGCTAGTAGGATAAACAACTTGCTCCTGCCTAACGACCATGGCCAGCTGAGGTGTCCCAGCAGTAGTTCAGCCTTGCTGTCTGATTTACAGGGATGTGCCTGCAGGGCCAAGAAGAGATTCATTGGCAAGCTCTTCAAGTGGTAATTCAGGTACCTGTAGTACTGCAGCTGCAAAAGCAGAGCCCTCCATGGAGGTTAGCTCTGTTTTAGGTCTCATGAGGACTGTGCTGGACGTTGGAGGCTGTTCAGTTTGGTTGAGGAGAAATGGTTGCTAAAACCCCAGCTGCCTCAAGAACTGGCAGTTAAAAAACCATCTCCAGCAAGCTCTGCTACCTTCCCCTACTGTCCTGGGATCTGCATTACTGGCGCTCAGGCCAGCATGTGGGTCTTTATCCTGCCCTCACCCACATTTTGATCCCCTCCCTTGTTTAAGTTCAGACATGAAATCCCTGCTCCACAGACAAGGGGGCACTCAGGCACTGGTGGCATCACTGCCTCCTTGCTTTGCCCCTAGGTCCTGTTCCTGGATCCCTGCGCTATCCCTACACTCAGGCAGGATTGATTTTAGTCTTTTCAAACAGTCCTGATGCTTATCCTACTCTCTGTGGTAAGGGGAGAAGGGCAGTTCAGTTCACCTTTCTCCCCTGTATACAGGACAAAATAAACCATCCGAGATGGTGGGAAAAGACTTCTTCCATTGGCACATGGGTCAAAGTCAGCAGCTGGACCAAAAAATATTACATATAGAGAAAAACAAAAGGTTCTTCACAGATCTATAAATATCTTGCCAATATTTTCACTGTCATTCCATGAGGTGGTTCTGCCTCATTATCTCTCATTTTTGCTTCCACATCTCTTTGCCTTGCCCATAGTTGTCTGTGTCTGTGTACTGTGTTTTAGTTTGCCTTACAAAATCCCTTAATAAATACACATATCAAAGAAAATTGACAAGTGCACAAGTATCATTTTAAATCTCTTGTATGATTATAATATTCCCACTAAGGACATTTTAGCTATATGGCTGAAATTAATACGAAGAAAAAAAGGCTGCCAGGTGCAGTCTGGGAACTGTACACCAAAAAGGCAGAGTTGGGACAGATGTGAGAATACAGATATGATTAGTTGTAGTTAGGATGATCTCCAGGGCAAGAGTACAAGTAAATCTCCTCAAGAACCTACCAAATAAAGGAAGCTTTGGTGATGTGTGTTATCAATACTGGAGAATATTCAGCAAAAGCTGCAGCTAGGAGCTGCACAGGGCTCAGCGTACATCTTTCAGTGCTCGCCACTCAACATGGGGACTCCCCCGTGCGTTGGGATGGATTCACCCTCTCTGGCAGCTGACAAGGAAAGGATTCACTCTCTAGCCAGACGGTGGCAAGCTCACGGCCACCTTTAGTACAGGAGCTATGAGGCCATATGCCACAGCGAATTCAGGGGAATATTCGATATCTTCAGGGTTTCTTGTGGGTAGGGTGAGCAGATGGGTGCTGAGGACTTCCTGTGAATGCTGAATGCCCTGAAGTCATGGGAGGTGTATGAGACATTATAATGTCAGGGCTTTTCAAAAAGGCAGTGTATTGGAGAGTCCCGTCGGCTGGCAGCAGCAGCAGCCCCCCCCGGGAAGCAGGGGGAAGGGAGCTGCAGGGAACAGAAGCGATATCTTAGCTGTTTGTCAGAATATCAGACATCTACTTTCTGGTGGATTTGAGCATTAGCTACCTGTTTGGTTTTTTTGTTTTTGTTTTTGTTTTGTTTTTTTTTTTTCCTCGGTCCTTTCAAAAAACAGACATTTTCCTTATGACTCGAAAATCACTTTATCTTGAATGTGCCTGAAAGGCACCTGGACTTTTACCTTGTTGCATTGGAGGTGACAAAATGAAAACTAGGGAGAAAAAAGGATTTCATTATAAACTATACTTTGCTTAATTTTTTAGAGGTAATGTCATCTCTCTTTAGATTTTAGGCAGTAAAGTCAAAACAAATGTTACCATTGCCTTTGCTATACTTCATAGAAGTTTACTGCTTTCATTTTAAATGAATTATTAGATTAGGAAAATCTTACAGGATGGAGTGTGTGAAATGTTTCATTGGAAAAAGCGATGTTGTGTGCCCTCTCTAAAGTGTACTTCTTCCTTAAAATGTACAACACCTATACACCCCCTCCCCACTGGAATAATATCAACAGTAGAAAAAAAGATCAATAAAAAAAGAATAAAAGCATTGCAAACTTCAGTGCTCAGTTAGTTATCTTTTTCTTATCTGTTTCTTTTGGCTTGTGTTTCCTATGCGCATTTAAAAACCCCATCACTAACAGACTGACTTTAAGAGAAAGTTGGACTTTTAGCTTAGAATCTGTAAGTTATAAAATCAAATATTATTTTTTTAAGATCCTCCAATAAGTATCTTCTGTTCTCATTTGGTTGCAAATCTTGCATTACGCTTTTGATGTTTGTAAACAAATATAAATGATCAGAAAAAAATTGAATTGGTGATATCTCACCAATAAAGCTCTTTCCAAAAAACTCTGAGGGTGAAGAGAACGCGACCGGTTTTTCTGGCAGTACTTAGGTTTACTGAGTTCTTATACTATTCCACATCTACCAGCAGAAGGCAAGTAAAAGATGTTATACAGCTGAGTAGAGAAATGGAGGGAGATATTTGCTTTGTTGTACTTAGTGTATATCTGAGCTGCAGTCTGTGGTGCAGTAGCATATTTCCTAGTGCATGTAAGCATGTTTACTAGGTTCTGCTGGCAGTCAGGAATTGAAAGCTGTGGTGCTCACACATGGTGGCTTTTGCAAGACAACACCATGAGATTAAAGAGAAGTTAACAAAGAGCATGGGAAAATGCCAAGGCACTCAATGCCTCCTTCACCTCAATCCTGACTGATAAGACTGGTCTTCAGGAATCACATGCCCCTAAGACCTGTGGGAAAGTCCAGATCAAGGAAAACTCAGTGGAGAAGAATCAGGCTACAGAGCATTTAGGCAAACTGGACACAAAGTCCATGGGACCACACAGGAAGCACCCATAGGAAGTGATGAGGGAGCTGGCTGATGGCATTGTGAGCCCATTCTTAATTATCTTTGAAAGATCATGGCGACTGGAGGAGATTCCTCATCACGGGAAATAAAATGTCACCCCTATCTTCAAGAAAGACAAGGAGGAAGACCCAGAAACTACAGTCTGGCCAGTCGTACCTCGTAGCCTGGAGCAAATCCTCCTTGAAGCCATTTCTAGATATGAAGGACAGGAAAATGACTGGGGGTAATCAGCATGGATTTACAAAAGGGAAATCATTCCTGACTACACTAATAGCCTTGTGTGATGACTTGACTGACTTCATGGATGAGGTGAGAGCAGTGGTTGTTGTTTATCTCAACTTTACCAAGGCTTTTGGCACTGTCTCTCACAACATCCTCATAGACAAACTATTGGAACAGACTAGCTAAATGGACAGTGAGGTACATGGAAAACCAGCTGAATTGCCATGCTCAAAGGGTTGTGAGCAGCAGCATGAAGTCCAGCTGGAGGCCAGTCACTACTGGTGTACTGCAGGGGTTGATACTGGGCCAATACTATTTAACAACATCTTCATTAATTACCTGGATGATGGGACAGAGTGCACCCTCAACAAGTTTACAGGAGATAGGAGACTGGGAGGAATTCTTGATGCCCCAGAGGGTTGTGCTGCCATTCAGAGGGATCTGGATAAGCTGCAGAAATGGACCAACAGGAGCCTCACAATGTTCAGCAAGGGGAAATGCAGTCCTGCACCTGGGGAGGAACAATCGGGAGATGACCAGCTGGAATGCAGCTTTGCAGAAAAGGCCGTGGGGGTCCTGGTGGACACCAAGTTGAATATGAACCAGCAATGTGCCCTTGCAGCAAAGAAGGCCAGTAGCCTCCTGGGCTGCATTAGGCAGAGCATTGCCAGCAAGTTGAGGGAGGGGATCCTTCACTCTGCTCAGCACTGGTAAGACACAACTGGAGTGCTGGGTCCAGCTCTGGGCTCCCCAGTACAAGAGAGACATGGACTTACTGGTATAGGCCCAGCAAAGGGTCACAAAGGTGATTAAAGGACTGGAGGATCTGTCATATAAGAAGAGACTGAGATTGCTGAGGTCGCTCAGCCTGGAGAAGAGAAGGTTCAAGGGGATCTTATCCGTTGTACATAAATAACTGATGGGGATAAGTAAAGAAGATGGATCCCGATTCTTCTCAGTGTTGCCCAGTTACAGGGCAAGAGGCAGTGGGCACAAACTGAAACACAGGAGGTTCCACTTAAACATAAGAAAAGCCTTTTACTGTGAGGGTGAGAACTGGCACAGGCTGCCCAGAGAAACTGTGGAGTCTCCATCCCTGGAGATATTCAAAACCTGACGGGACATGGTCCTGAGGAATCTGCTGTAGCTGACCCTGCTCTGGGACTGGACGGACTAGGGGGACTGGGTGATCTCCAGAGGTTCCTTCCAACTTCAATGATTCAGTGACTCTCTTTGTTTAGATGTAGAGAAATATGTTGGCCAAGCTGCCCAGCTAGTAGAAATATCATCAAATAAAAAGGAAAAATATGATACTATGGAGGGAGAATAGTAGACTATTTGGCTTGTTTTAGCTTGGTGTTGGAAGTGAGAACAGATTTACAACATAAAAAGGAAGTGTTTTTTTAAAAACAATTGTTGCAAAAACTGAGTTGAACAACACACTTCATTGGAATTTAACAGCCTCAAAACATATTACTGTTGTGGTTTTTCTTCCCAAAAGCAACATATTTGTTTCCTCAAAGGTGGGTGGTCTAGCACTCAGGAAGCCGATAGTGTACTGGCTTTCACTGGGCACATTAATTTATCTTTCCATTTTTCAGAAAAGAAAGTAATAATGTTTCTATCTTTTGTAAAGCAATTTCAGATCTAAATATGAAAACAAACATAGGTATTTATATTCTGTGCTCTGACATTAGTTTTTTTAATATAAGGAAAATTATGTGATTAAAAATAATGAGAAAAGAGAGAAGAAAGTACTTGATACTCAATGCTTCTATCAACTTTTGCGTCACTGAAATTCAGGCATTTAGCATTAATCCTTTTTGATTCAGTTAAGAACCCCTGTTTATTTCATCACGCCTAAAAAACTAGGAGGTTAATAGACAACTAATTAAATATTAAGTCCCCATTCATTCTGCTACATGTCAGTGACTGCTGAATAGCAGGAAAGGAGGTGGGAGGGAAGAGATTACAAATAGCTGTTTAATGAAAGCTGTGTCAAGCCAGAACAGATATTGCTAAAATATTTGCTTATGGCAAGGCAGACATCTCCAGATCAGGTGCACGAAGAGCAGCATGTCTAAGTTCATTTTCAGTGGACTGGAGTCAATGTGAAAAGTGGCTTTGCTGGGAATTTCAGTGGCAAGTCTTTGCATACAGAGTGGAATAGGTGTGGAGAGATAATCTTTTAATTTTAAGTGTAAGAAGGAAGGGAGAGAGGAGTGGTTGCAATGCTAAAGCATATTCTGCGCTGGTACTGTGGATAAAGAAAAAGCTGTTATACTCATGCCCTCACTCAACTCTCCTAATAAATCCTTAAATGCAAGGATGTAGTTCTGTGTATTTGTATAACAACTTCCAGTGAAACTAGGTTGATTAAATTAGTGTTGATAATGTTTTTCTTTTGATCGATATTTACGTGATCTGCTTGGGAAAACTCACTTTCTACTTGTTTTCAGCCACATCTGTACCAGATTGTACGGAGGCTGAGGGATCTGTACTTTTGTTTCAATGTATATTGCAACATTTTTATTGCATTCCACAGGTCCTCCAGTAAACGTTACTTGCAATATTTTTATCAACAGTTTTGGATCAGTCACAGAAACCACAATGGTAAGTGCTATGATGCCATTGGCAAGAGAACAACAATACTTAATATATGTCATGAACACAACCTGTCAATTTTTCTATTTATTGTTCAACTTGCAGGTCCTCCTGTAAATGTTACCTGCAACATATTTATCAACAGCTTTGGTTCAATAGCAGAAACTACAATGGTGAGTGGGACTGGTCATTGAAGCCATCTTGTGAAGGAGTGGGATGTGATGTCGAATAGAGATGCTCAGGACGTGGGGACATTTACTAAGTTATTCAGCTACTAAAAACCTACCAGTTTAATTAAAATAAAATAAGTATAAAATAACTATATAAAGAGATATATAAATTATTAAACTCAACTACCAAGTCTAAAAGTACATATGTAGTGACTGCACCATAGTCTGTAGTGACTGTGATGGCAGCAAATATAGGTGTGTGCAAACAAGCTTTCTCAGGTTTTATTAGCACTGAAGAAGCAGAAGAATGGCAGGAGCTCGGCTGTGGGGCACCCTGCCAAGTACTCCATATTTTGAGTGGGTCTTACACCACATGCTGAATTACCTGCTGCTGCAGACTGTGCTGACAGAGCTACCAGAATGGTCTAGTTTAACTCAGCTAAATCTCTGTGAATTGCAGCCACATCAGGAACAGAAGTGAATGCATAACTTGAGTCAAATGACTAAAACATATAGCTATAAGGAGACTTGGGTATTTTGAGGGTTAAATTGGTACTAGGAAATGATGGCATCCCAGCTGAATGAAATGTGTATTTTAACTGAATTCAAACAACACTATCAGTCAAAAAACCAAGGCCAAAATGAAAATGTCAGAGTTTTAATTTTGATATATATAAAAATAAATAGTTCGAGTTTTCATTTCACGATGAGATATTTCTCTTAAAAATTGTCAAAATTTAGGATTAATGAAGTCAAGCTAAAAAAATGGAAATTAAAATCTTAGTCCAAGTTCTTTCTTTTTTAGTCTAGGAGTGAATTTTCTTTTTTTTCAATATTTGCTAAGAAAAATGAAAAATTTTTTTTCTGGGTCCGTTTAAAAAGATGCTGAGTTTTTTAACCTTCTTTTTGAAACAATGAGCAGAAAAGATTGGTTATTTATTCAAGCATATATACACCTGACTACTGGGATTAGTCCAGAGAGAGATTTTTGATGGCTTTCTTATGATAATGTGATAAACCCGTAATAATTATCAGGTGCTCATATACAAGAAGTGGGTTAAACCCTAGGAAGGGTCTAATGACAAATCCCATCTTGACTTTGAATTCTTCAAGTCACCGCTGCCACAAAATAAACTAATATGGGTGCTCTCACCTTCATTGAAATTTTGCAAGAGTTATTTTCATTGCCTCAGGACACTATGGACAGCTGTGGACACTTTTGAAGCAATTGCAAGGTAGCTTCACAACTCTGTTTTCCAGCGATTTCTACACAGTGTCCAGGTCTTTCTGTATTTGCTGAAACCAGAGGCAATAAAGGTGTTTAACATCCTGTAGGACTGAGTTCTTGGTAACTAAAAATGAACCTCCTGCCCACAAAAGGACTTAAGGTATACCTAAGAACTATTTTTTTATAAAATGAGATAGGTACTGTCTTGCAATCCTTGCATTATGAAGGAAGAGCAGATATTTAGCCCAACTTAATTATTTTACTTATTATTCAAATACTTCATTTAAATTAAATTGTAATTCATGCCATCATTTTAGAAAGTGGTGCCTAAGGAATGTAGGAACACAAATCTTCTGCTTCTAAATATTTTTATTTAAAAAACACCCTGTTATTTAATGTTTTCTGAAGATAAAGGGCAAGTTATTGCTAGGTAGGTTGCTTTCTTAAATAGTGTGGGAAAGACTCTTCTGTAAATGACAAGCTATAACATACAGAGCTATAAAATAAAAAGAAAAGTTAATGCTTTAGAGTATGTACCTGTAATATTTTAAAAACACCTTAAAAGAAAACCAAAATCAAGTTAAGAACAACGGGAAAAAACATGTCTTGATGTAACATAATTATCAACAGAATTAATTTTCAGATTTTTGGAAAACTACATTTGTTTTCCTATGTTTAAAGGATTCTGAGAAGATAGGTATGAATGTAACCTTTTTTACCCAGCCATGTCTGTTGATCCTAGTGTGTAGAGGCATCAGCATAGCGTTAAGGAGCAAAAATCCTGCACGTCACTGGCTTTACAAGATGGCATTCAATGAAAATATTTGCACGACCTAATGCTGATTGCATTAATTAGACTCTCTCATTGCTTTGATTAAATCCCCTCATTGCATTTTACCTTCTATCAAATATGTTAATATGCACCTTTCCAATGTTCATTAACACATTCTGCTGAAAACAGCCAAACATTCAAGCAGATGAAAACAAAGACTATTGGCTTTCTTACTTTGCTTTGTTCATAGTATCTGCTGAAAGTGTGGAAAGAATTCTCTTAGATGCTGTTCAATGGTTTTATAGTGATTTTCTTAATGCTGTCACTTCTTTAATGACTAGTATAACTAGTTTTAGGATGTTTTAGGACAACTCTGAGAGGCAGACATCAATTACTGTTCCATCTACTTTGCCTTTCTGAAACAGATGTAACCATATGGTAAAAATGTTGGCATCCCTGGTGATAAATAATGAGTTTTGTTTGACTCCTAGGATTCATTTTTTCCCTTAAAATGCTTTTGATGGTTTTGACATAAAACTAAAAGGTTCATTTAAAACCCTGGACTGTAAATTCAATAGAGACACTCCTGTCTCAGAGGACAGGAATGCTTAGTGAAACCATGTGTATGTGCCGAACGGACATTATCAGAATACAATTTGGACGATCTACAGTAGCTCATTGGAAACTTGGAAGATGAATACTTGTTTAGAGAAGTTTTCAGTAGGAGAAATGAACATGGCAAACAGGATTACAGTCCCAAACCTACTACATTCAGTAAATCAAGTTCTCAGTAACATCAGCAGGAGTAGCTTCTGTTTTCTGGTTAGGATGGACACCAAGATGAGATTCACCCCTGTGTGAAAAGTCAGCACAACTCTTACGTCCAGCATATTCATCTAAAAGCTAAACCCCTTCAATCAAAAATAATACAGAATTTTGTGCTGGCTCTCTCCAAATGGATGAATTCTGTAGAGCCTTCATGAGTTTTGTTCCCAAAAATCTAGGGAAACAAAATGCATATGTACTAGTCTTTCTGCACTATAATGCACGTATGGGACAGTATCACAACTAATAGTTTTTTCTCCAAAAGAAATGGTTTTCTTCCATATTAGAATGATGTATATTATACCAAAATAAAAACAGTAAAAAAAAGGTCAGATCAGAGTCAAGATTGTTGGAAATTGTCTTCATTGATTCGCTTGTCTTTCATTTAAGCCCTTTCTAGCAAAGAAAGAGAAAAAGACATTCCTGAGTAACTTCACTGAATAAAGCAGTTATGCCAATAAGGTCTGTATCTATTTTTGGAAGCATTCACACACGCTGTATTCAGCAGAAAATTCACTGTACAGCATGACTGCAGTTGAGTATCACAGATGAGTAATCTACATCAGGCTGGGCAGAGTCCCAAAGAATTCAGATGTTCAGTGTTGTTAATGACTAGGATTTTTTAGCTATCAGCTGTAGGAGAAGCTAAGAGCAGTTTGTACATTGATGAGCTAATTGTTAATTACAGAAATTACTAACTGCAAGGACATTATTATTGTCGTTATGCCCTATAATCAATGACTGACACTATGCAGCAGGTTCTCTCTTGGGGTAAATGCATCAAACTCCAGTTGTGTTTTGAGTATTTATGTTAGCAGAAAAATTTGCCATTCTTTTCAAAATTTTAGGGGCAATAATGCTTGGCTGTGGCTGGCTGTATGATATTATCTTCCCACTAGAAAAAACTTAATTACAAATCAGCTTGTTAGATCCTTATTAATTCACATATATAGTTTTAACTGCATAAGGGACTCCCACTGAAACCATGGGGGACACCTTGCGTGCTTAGGTACATAGGTAACCAAGTGTTTTTCTGTCACATGGCCTTGAAACAGATGATTAAACCACTACTTTTCAGTTAGCATTCATATTTAGGATTTGGAGAGAGAGTGTAGTCTCTTTGGCAAGCCCCTCCTATGTATGGAAAGTCAGCTAAATCTGCTGTTTGCCTCAGACATCTGACTCAATACCTGGATGATCAATGCTGTTGGAGGGGAAGATGGGAGGAAGGCTAAGATCTGAGATGACCATCAGTTCAGAGACAGAAAATAGCACCAAAAATGGAGCTTGGCTCCCCAGCATCCCCCTGCCACAGCAGTGCCTGAGGCCAAAGGGACTTAGCACTTTGCTGAAGCTTTGGGGAGTGAACCTGGCCATGGGTTTGCTGAAAGACCATTTCTCTCTAGATTCCTATAGCAAAAACTAAGTATATCTGTGGATGGAGTCCCTGAATCTCCCTAAAACTAATCAGATGAATATTCCTTTAGTATGTTAGTATTACCCTGATCTTATGACTTGAGAACAGAGGAGAACGGTTTATCTGAGTTGCCTTGAGCTACCGCTGGCATCGGTGTTGCAACTGAGATTGAATCTTCAGGTCCACACTCCTTGTTCAGAGCAGTGGTGCTGTCAGAAAGAATTTGTGGAGCAGGTGCACTCGTGGTTGTGTAGGACTGCTTTACTACAGTCCACCCAATTCTACCCCCAGGAGCTTGCAAGATACACACTGTAGTCTGCCTGAGCTCCATGTTGTGGTACCGTTCTCAAGATAGTTTTCTTCAGAAGATAGTTACAATGTTAGCACAGGAAAAGTAAATTCAAAATTCTGCAAAAAGGTCTGACTCTGTAAACACACATCACCCTCAGCTGCTTATACCGCAAGCATAGAAGAAAAAAAGTAATGATGGTTTTGTGATGTGCTTGTTACATTATATTACCATTTTTATTTCTTATTACAGTATCTATACATATATACATATATATGCAAAGCCTGTTTGCATATTTGTTTATGTCTGTTTATCATACTTTGTTTATGTCTGTTTATCATACTTTGTTTATGTCTGTTTATCAGACATAAACAAAGGTTTCAGTGCTGTTTTGCTTCTAACAACAAAGCTTGCAGAGGGGAAGCATTTCTAAGTGTATCAGTGTGGTGGCTCTGATATATTTATGAAGGTACATATTGAAAAACATAGTGTAATCATATTGGTATTATTTATGTTTTTGGTATAATATATATCATGATATGCAAGCTCTTCTATCAATAAGGATTTTTCAGACCATTTTTTGTTACCTAAATCACCAACTACTGAAGTTTATGAAAGCACATTTATTTTCAGGTATTTCAAAAAAATTTACTGATTTGACTGATTTACAATTTCTATGTCATAGGGGGACAAACCCCTCTGCTTTCAATAGACTTCTTTGTATATCTTATTTCTAAGAAAAATTAAAGACAATTGTAGCAATTTTATTCTAACAGCAGTTGCTGATGACAGCTCCTGTCTTCTTTTCTGCAGAATGAAAATCAGGTGCTTTCCTGGCTTTATAACTAAAACTGTCCCATATAAACTTACAAGACACTCTCAGTTTCTAAGACCAAGAAACGAGGGAAAGTATGCTTAGGGTTAGTGTATCCCCACAAGATGCGACGACATTTATAAGCTCAGAACTGCAAGTAGCTATTTGATCTTTAACTGTATGAAACACCACCATCATAAAAGTACAGTGGCTTGTGAAAAAAGATACAGGCTTTTGTAAGTATTTTTAATAAATGTGCTATTCTTGAGACCTCTCTCAGGTCTGTCTTGCTCTGATTAGTAGACATTCCTGTTTTGACTGGCATCTACCCAACAGCAAAATGAAAATTATAAAGAAAGCAAGAAAAATCATATTCCTAGTGAGATTGTAAAGCATTATCCTATAGGGTTCAAAACCTGCATCAGTTTGGACGTCAGAAATATTCTGTAAGGGCAGCAGCACACCTGTCCACCAACCTCCTGAATGAAGGGTGGGAAACGCTGAAGCTTGGAGGGGCTTGTTCACAGAGTCTGCATATTGGGCAAGCTGCTTTCTGCAGCTCTAATCAGAGTGAGAATATTTATTTACATTTCAGGGATAACAAGTTCTTTAAACTACGCAGTTCAGTGGCCTAACTAAACCCAGGTCAACTCATACATTTTCCAAGTCAAAAGCACAATGTTGCCATTTTAAAGTACTGCTGCTATCATGAAGCAAATCCTAAATGTGAGGGGTTTGTACAGTTGGAAGAATTATTTGCTGACATATTCCTTCAGATAATATAATTGATATAACTATTATTAAATATTTTCCTTTTAGAGGAAGAGTAAATGTATTTCTAAGACAGTGTTCACAAGGAAGTTAAATGTAGCAATTTCAGGTAAATATGTTATAGTAGCAGGGAAAGCTGGGGGAGGTGAAGCTCTTATTTGCTGACTTTGGAAATTCAGGATAAGGAGAATAAGCTTTAGTATCTTTCCACTCCCTCCAGAGAGTTTAGACCCTAAACGCTCTTTTCACACTCCCCTTTAATAGCCAGTTCTTGACACAGCATTAATATTGGTTCTAAATGAACCTCTGAATAATTGTTGCCTTTCCCAGTTGTGACTAGCAGACCACTGAGCAGAAGAATGCAATTAGAACAATTTTAATGGGATGCAGAGAGGGAGGAGTGAATGAAGGAACCTACAGAGAAAAGCATACGGTAGATAGAAAAAGGATACAAACAGTAAATAAGAAGTGCTGATTTAATTTCTTCTATACAAATCTGGCTTCGCTGGAATTAGCAACTATTCACGAGTACATCAGAAATAATTGATTTACATATTGGAAGCAATTTATTTAAATTAGTAGTTTTACAGAATCTTTGTTGAAATTGTATATATCTAGCTCCAATGCTTTTTGACTTTCTAAGTACCTCTGAGTTAATCCATAGCATTTGAAAGTGGGTTATATTTAATACTGGAGTTTGCAGTTAATATTTTTTTCATCACTGAAGTAATTTTGATTTGGAAAATGTACCAGTTGTGTTTGTTTGGTTCAATACAGCATTTAGACTGCTTTATTTTCAAATGACTACTCTTGTGTTCAAAGGATAACATAAATGCTGTAACGCTGCTACTGTAGTAAGTCTAAGAGCATAAAGAAAGCTATAGTGGGCTTCCAGTTTTGGTAAGTGGCTTAGTAACCTTTTTACATGGCATTTCTGTAGGACTACAGGGTGAATATTTTTTTGAGACAGCAGTGGAACGACTCACGTCTGGCTTACAGCGAATATCCCGATGATTCCCTGGATTTGGATCCCTCTATGTTGGACTCTATTTGGAAGCCAGATTTATTCTTTGCCAATGAAAAGGGAGCAAACTTCCATGATGTCACGACAGACAACAAGTTGCTGAGGATTTCTAAAACTGGAAAAGTGTTGTACAGTATCAGGTAAACCAGTTAATTTTTATTTTTTTTCTCTTCATCCCCTTCTTTCCCCTCACTCCTTGTTTTTCTGGATGTAACTAGGCTTACAGAACATAATGTACATATTTAATTTTTTGTTCTCCCATGTGTACAACTGAAATGAGACTTAAGCATAACAGGGTAGAAGGAAATTTTGCCTACGTTCATTTGCTAAGCTTTTACTTTTCACAAAATAGTCTTTAAGTGGCAAAGCAGTACTTCTTAGTCATGTTGGAAACTTAAGCTATCTAATGCTTTAATGGTATGCCTCAGTAATTCCCATTAGTGTTAGCACAAGTCACTCCTCTTACAAAGAGAAGAAATCAACTCTTCAGTAGTTTGTGGGTTGCAATTTAAAAGTAAAGGGGAATAGTATTTTAAATGACTGCTCAACATCTAAAGTAAAAACATGCTTAAAATGCAATATGCTTGACATGCAAGTCACTGGGTAATCGGATGTACCTATACACATTTTAAAATAACTGGAATTACAGAAAGCATTTTTTAATACTAACTGCATTGAAGTGTGTGTCATGTGACTGGATTTAGGTTGAACTAATAAACAATGACAAAACATGATTTGATATGACCTGATGGAATGGGACATATGCAGAGAATCAGAATTGCATTGCACAGACATAAACAGCAGCAAATAATCTGCAGTATTTATTTGACATTCAGCTTACTGTACATCGTTAATTGCTTAATATAGGTAGTCAAAGATGCAAAACACGGTATTACTGCTCTTACAATTGTTTAAAAAAAAGTAATTACTGTGTTTTATTTGTGCCTGGGAATGCTTCTCAGCTTTTGCCTTTCTTGCGCTGTGGAAAGTAAACATGATAGTATTTGTTTAACAGGTTGTTAAGTGAATTTACTCATCTGTAAGGAAGATTAGTTTAGAAGGTGGTTGTTTCTGACTGGGCATTCTGTTTGTGACCTGCATTTTCATTAAGGAATTATTATGGATCCAGGTTCAGGACAGCTGTGTTCTTTAGGATGCTAAATAAACAACATGACACTTCCTCCATTTATTTACTTCTCTTGGAAATTCCTTGATAAGACCCCAGTAATATTTGGATGGATTAGGCAGCGTAGAACGTAAATGTTTATTGAGCAAGGTTTCAAATTGGCGTACCTGAACAGTTTGAGAAAAATAATAGGATACAAGGATGAAACTAGTACTAGCAGAGTGATAAATATGCTGTCACTTACAAATATTTCTTCTTTCACCCTGGGAAAGAAATGATTGCATCTGTTTGTTTGAATGACATCAGACACTGTCTTATTGGAGGCAACAGTGCAGTTGGGTGCTGTTCTGAATGCAGATGGATAATTTTCCTGACATTTGTCCATGGGGGAAAAGTAATATTTCGAGCTGTCATATCACATTTGTAAAATTCCCACACCTAAATGCAAATTAATCCGAAGCAGAGTAAGCAGTATTCCAATGGAGTACTAAGCAAAGCTCATTGTTTCTCATTTGGATTGCACAGAAGTAACAGAGGCTTACCTGGCACCTCTAAAATGGCATATAATTTTCAATAGTTCTTTACAGTTAAGAAAACTCCAGAGTATGGAAATTTGAAGAAGTAGGTAGAAAAACTTGGTTTTTTTCTCTAGATACTGGGGTAGCTCCATCTGTGTGTTGCCAGTCGCTTTTAGTTGTGCTTATGCAGAAACAAACAGGAATATTTTAGTACTGAACTGTTGGTTTCAGTACACCGAGAATGTTATAATGCTTCCATTTTCACTACCGCACCAATAGCACTTAGCCTGGCACCATGATATTTAACATTGAGCATTTAGGGTGCTGTAAATGTTTAAAACACTTTACGAAGATGTCTGAGAAGTGGTGGTGTAGGCTGTTTTGTCATATTTCCAAATTTAATAAAATCAAGGACAAGTTAATCTCACATAAATATAAACTGCTTTCTGCATAAAATGAGTTTAGAACTGCTCCTGGTAATTAATGGATAAGAAGCCAGGTGTGCATATTATATGGCAGTGGTATTCCTCTTCCCTGTATACTGCCCTGAAAACATGGAAATATGCTATGCAGGAGGCACAACTGGCTTATGCTGTTAAATGCTCTCAGAGGCCAGTCCTGCCCTCTCTGAAAAGAATTTGGAAAGTCATCTGGGACTAGATCTCATGGTCCGTATTTCAGTAAAACAAGACACTTGGTGTAGGTTATGGGTGCTCAGATAAGTCATGTCAGGGTCAGTGAGGGTCTGGCCAGTGTGCTAGCCCCACCGCAGCGCTTAGCTCCGGCCATCATCTCACCTCATGGTAAGCACGAGGCTCTTTGTCCTTCTCTCAGCAAGGGATAAGCCATCCTGCGTTTACTGGTGGTGGTAGGCATGATGTACATTTCTGTCATAGTTTACTTTACAATAATTATGATGCTCATGCTTGCAGACCTGTAGACCTGTAGATCTGTAATTAATTCTCTGGGAGTTGTTATAGAAAATAACGCCAGAGTTGTTGATGGTTGATGTACCCACCTATGAATCATATAAGCTTCACAGTCTAAACCTATTTTTAGATATTTGCTGCGTGCTCAAATGACTACCTTGGTATTTGTTTTGATCTCAGATAGCATGCTATATATGCTATATAGAGCCTGAGGCTCTATAAATGGATAACTGGTCTAAACCTTTGTGTGCTGCAGAGAGAACTAGAACCTTGGGGAGGGAACCCAGCAGTACTCAGTACCACAAATATATGCTATTGACACTAGAGGTGTAACAACAGCTCTTAGAGGTGCATGTACTTTGAGAATTCAGCAGTTACAGCAAAGTTATATTCAGCAAACACTTTAGTCAAAATCAGTCTCAGTTGCACTCTTTGAGCTGCAAAACAGTTAAAATAGCTGTAACTTTTATTTTAAAGCCCTCTGCAGAGAGCAGTTAACAAGAGGGGTTTGTTATAGCAGTGTTCAATAAAATTAGCTTAAGTTGTGTATATTTTGTATGCTGAAAAAACAGTGACAGTTAAGATCAGGACCCACATAACGTCACCGCCCAGATGCCTGTGACTCATCCGCTCCCAACCCTTGAATGATCTCCGCATGGATTGGATTTTGTAGGGGGCTATGCACTTGGAAAGAGTGGCAGCGCTGTGTGATAATACCGAGAATCCCGCTCCTGGCAGTCATATTCTGTATGACACATGGATTTTGCATTGTATACACTGCTGCACTGATTTTATGTTCCAGGGGCAAGGATCATATCTTCTCTGGCCCATTGCGGACACCTGGGACATCAGGAAAATGTTAAATAACCCCACAGGAGGCTTTGTGTTCTCTCTGAGCCACCCATTTGCACTACCTGATTCCCACAAACTCATTTCAGGCTGCCAGCCAGCTCAGAATATTAGCATCTGCCAAAAAGCCTATTTTAGGAAAGTGATAGAAAGTGGAATGGTTTTATTTAAAGTTTGGGGTTTTTTTCTGCATTAATTGCCTCCCTCTTTTTAATATATTCAGTGCATCTCAGCCATATGAACTTGATGCAGAAGGTGATATAAGTCAACTGTAATATTGATCCATGGCATTGAACCTAGAATATATTGGTCAGGAAGGTAAAGGGGCTGTACCTCCTTCTTTTTACCTGCTGCTTCAGAAAACACTCCCAATTGCCTGATAAGGTTGTAGAGCTGTGCTCTGAGATGTAGTGCCAGTGCATTTGGCCAGAAAGAGTTACAAAGCAGACTATTTCATATTTTAAAAATATGGAAAGATTTTAGAAGGTGTTGTGTAATCTGACAAGAAAGTCACTTGGAATTCTAGGGAGGAGATTTCTGCAAGTTCACAAATTACAATTCTCCCCCCATTTTTGCTATTCCTGTTAAAAGAGCAATGAAATACTTATTTAGGAAGAATTTCCTCAAGTCTTTCAAAATACCTGTTTTTCTGTCTTTGTTTATGTGCACAGTGCAAGAAATGTTACAGTTATGTAGACAATTAGTTCTTCATGGTTTCAACTCTTGACCTAGATTTAATTGTTAAATGTTATTATGGACGAAGGCAGCGTGTCTACTAGAGTGCAGTACTGTGCTGTTAGGGCACCACGAAACAGAGAAAATTCAAGCTATTAGATTGTTCTCTATTTGTGCAGCTGGTCTGGGGGTGATTACTAGCCCCTCTGTTCAGCAACAGGTAGCTGACAGGATGAGTTGGCACATCCAAAAGCCCTCGCCTGCTATGCAACCAAAGAGAGGTATCTGTGAAAACAGCACATGTACTTGCAATGCTATCATCTCCTGTGCCAGCTGCCTTACTGAGGAGTTTCCAAAATCAACTCTTCCTAGTGTGGCCTTAGTGCCGAGTGACAGAGCACTGAGTTTACTCCCCCCTGCACACCCACTGCCCCACACACCATTCTGGGTTATGTTATGAGTTATGATTACCATGTCCCTCCCATAAATCATCAGAAGTAATATATAGCATTTTATAATTCAACTTTTCTGAGTGAAACTTCTGTGTTTTGTAGTCTGGTCTGTACCCGTGTTCTTTGACCTGTGGGGAAAGAAATACAAAGCAGATTAAGGAAATACATAGGTAACACTGCTAGTCCCTCTGTAATGGACATAGGGAAAAAAGTCCACTATCCTTCTGAAATATTTTGGTTTTAAATAAGGTCAAATCTTAGATCTTTAGTGTGGCTACTACAGAATACGTTGCCATGTTACAGTAAAGTCAGGCGTGGGTTTTCTAAAACAATTTTGGGGTACAGAGCTTATCAGCTATATGATAATGAAGCTCCATTTACGCCTGATGACATCGTTGTGTGTAAATCATCCATGGCACAGCACAGTCTAGCCTAGCAGAATGGTAGGAAACGTTACGTTCTACAGCTCTGTGTGCATCCTGCGCTTTAATTTGGTGACTTCAATTTAATTTTACAATCTAATGTTGGGATTTAAGAGGATTTGGACTTTACTAGCAGCATTGTCTTTCCATGTGACAGATTAGTAGAGGGGGGAGCAGAGAGACTGTTTTCATGATTGACATGGCCATTTACTATGTAGGAACCCCTCTCTCCGACCTCACACAAGCATATTGATTACCTCAGCTCCTAGAAGAATAATACTGATATTGACAAAGTGGGGATTTTCCCTTGGAAGTTAATCTCAGTCAGCACAGGAGCATTTTCATAGAAAATTATTTGGTTCTCCCGTTGGCAAAACTGCACACTGTCCCATGCTCACTGCCCTGATTTTCCAAAAGCATAAAATGTCTTCATATACCTTAAAGTAACTTTTCCACAATAAAAAAAAAGCAAACATTGAAGAATAATCAATGCAGAAATACTAACTGAAATAGAGCACATATCTAAAGAAGGTTTGTGTTTGACAGTGATTATATATTATAGGCAGAAGCCTTATAGACATTATATAAATAGTGCTAGAATCACTAGACTTTATTAAACTGCACAATGTTACTGGGACATGGTGACTTCCCAAATTGTGGCTGCATGCTATGTGAATCCAGTGAATTTGACAAATTTGTCTTCCCATGGGCATTATTACAATAATAACAATGGCTTCAGAGGCTAAAAAATTGCAGCCTCTTGTGGGACAAGCAGCCGTTCTCATTATGGCTGAACCCAACGTCCTTGGATTATCATTATCTGTCCACTTTTCACCTGTCCTTTTTCTTTCCTTCTTGCCCTTACTCCTGCCTCTTCTTCCACCCCCACCGTCCTTCCTTTTGGGGTCTTTTAATTAAATGGTCTGAGATTCTTCTCATCCCTTAGGGTTGTTTCCTAACACTCTTAACTGCGCCCTCCCATCACCCACTCTTGTCTTTCTTACTCCCTCCCAATCTACAAAACCAGACTGAGGATCTAGCCGTGGGTTTCCAATACCCTTATTTTTCTGTTGTATCTAAAGTACTTGTTTTGCATAGCAAATAATAAAAGCTACTAAATAAATAATAAAGCCTAATGCGGGTACTTTGTTATGCAACTAGCACCACTATTGTCAAAACTCTGTTGATCATCCTGCTTAAGGAAAGAATAATATACATTTTAGTGACACAAAATTAGCTGCTTTTTCACTTCATAAGGCATTTAAAGCAAAGTAGGGGTATGGACATTATACCTGAACATGTACTGCCTCACTTCTTCCTCTAATGCCCTGCACGTCTTCAGCTGACACACAAGAGCACTGGAAGTGGGGTAAATACAAACACAACAGGAGAGCTACTTAGATTGAAGGACAATGCTGCCAGGAGAGCAACTGGCTCTGAACTGGTCATAAGTAAGTTTTAAGTGGAAGTTATAAAGTTTCCAGCCACATACACCTTGAATTCCTAGAACAATATTCCAACAGAAATAAGGGGGTGGGGGTGGGGGAATGGAACTAGATGTCATTAAATTAACCTTGATTATTTTTGAAAGGGATTAGATGATGTGACTATGTGTGATAGCAGATGACCACATCTGATGGCCCAAGATGTCATTTCTACAGCCCTATATTCCTGTGTCTCAAATAAAAAGGAAGACTTTGTTCTAAGTAGAAAAGTGGGAAATGCTGTTGGAGACCAATTTGTACATGTAAAGTTGTTCTTGGCTGACAGGATCAAAAAATATTGGCAGGTGATTACTTCTAGATGTCTACACCAATGTGATAGTTGCATAGCCAAGACACATGTCTGTGTACCTGCTCTCCTTACGGGTAATGGCAATGTCTGTCCTTGATTGCTAGTGACCAATCACTCTATTTACTGAGGCACTTAAAGGTTAGGTGTAAAATGATGTAGGTGTGGGAGTCCTTTCTAAATGGTACAAAAAAGCATGTTTTCCTGGAATATGCTCCCAGGGATGAAGGTCTTTTGCCAATTGCATTGCAATACATGGCTGAGAACAGAGATGCCATCACGCCAAGAAGAAAGCAACACCATACTAAACACACATTGCAGGAAAATTAAGATAGAAAATGACAGAGGAGAAAGCAGAGATGAAATACTGTTCTTCATGGAAAGGAAACAGGTGGTTACAGAATTTAACTGTTACATGAAATCATACTTGAATTTAATTTCATAGATTTGCTTGAGCAATAATTGGAAAATCATTTGCTGGCAGCTCATGTGCTGGCATTGTGTATCTACAGACAATGACTGCATTACAATGAGAAGTGGGATGCCTGTAATGAGAAATCCACCACCCCACTCCGTGCCAGCTGCTGTGTTGTTAAGCAGCACATGAAGCAAAGCAAAGCATTAGAGGGAGCGAGAACACGTCCATAAACAGCAGTACGTGAAACTCCAGCCTACGTCTCGCATTTTACCATAGCAGAGAAGGCTCCACATCTCCTCTAAACTCGACTTCAGCCCATTCCCATCTGACAGAAATGAAGCTGCAGAACATGAAAAATATTAGAGAGGAATTCCAGGACTCCTCAAAAATAAGGGAAAAAGCAGACAGTTTGACTGTTCCATTTAACAGGACAAAGCCTGTAGACTGTGAAAATTACCAGAATTGACATTCGAAACGATGAGTCAGGTCCCTGAAAAAATAATGAGACGGACTACAAAATGAAAAGCCCTTTAAAAGAAGAATGTCACTGGGATTTTTTTTTTTTTTTTTTGTCTTCTGATATATGAACAGCGTGTGTGTCCTTCTTTCAGGCACAGATAACCCAGGAGAGGGGGCTGGGAGGAATATAAGGAGATTTTAGATTCTCCTCCCTGTTTCAGTGCCACTAGTCTGAATGGCATTTGCTCCTGTGTCATGCGATGTTGTCGTGGTTGCTGTGCAACTGCCAGTTTAATGAGGAACTTTGTCTGCTTGTGCTTAGGTAATATTTTAATGTTATTCCAGCAGCTATAAGGATCAGGAATTTAATCTTCCAAAGAAAAATGTACCGCTAAGGATATTTTTACCTTTATTGTCAGCTTGAAGCTTTAAGAAAAATACCAGAAATACTGCCATTTATGATAGCATTTTTAGAATTGGCAATACTGAAAAAAAAATTCCCACTTGTCTCACTAAACCCAACACTGTGGGCTTTGCACAGGTATAAGACTTTTCATAAAAGTTATCAGTGTCCATGCATGTACTACTTGTGTTCTGGTGTTGGCAGCATAAAATCCTAGGTTGTGAAGTCTCCTGTTCCAACAGCTGTGCTGCAGATGGGTGTAGCTTGAAAGAATGAAGGGATATGAATAGAAACAAAATGTTATTTTTGATACCATGCCCACTCATGGTGAGGCATTTGTTGCTATTCACACTTATGAGGAGATAAGCATGCTTTTTTTTGGAGATGGAAGAGACTTGCACCCTTATCTTCAGGACTATTTAAATTTCCAACAGTACTTCTATACTTAATAAGACTAACCCTAGTTATTTCTTATTAGAAAAAACTGTGTGAGGAGGTTTTTGTTCTGTAACGCACTCACAAACCACCCCAGTTGCGGGATAATTAATGAAAATTATATTTCCCTTGTTGTCAGACACCTCTTGTTGTGATCCACAGGGCCTCTCTCTTGTGGGATCAATGTTCTTCTCTGGGGCGAGAGTTATCACTCAGATCAAGGGAAGTTTTGGGTGAGTCGCAACACATCAGGCTAAGGCGTGATACCTGCTTATAAAGAAGAAGTGGGTTAGAATACAGTTTAATGTTTGCTGCGGATTAGGCAATACGTTAAATCCCAGTTAAAATTAGATATACTCTTAAATTTATAAAAAAAAAAAAAAGTTCTTGGATTATGTAATGCGTAAACCCAATTCCCTAAGGGTTTAATACTAGCAGTTTTTTACTTCAGTTTTGTGCTGCAGACGATTCACAAGCAGTCTGTATGTGTAGTATGCTGAAGCGTTTTTGTAGCCTGAGATTATCAGAGAAGTGGCATGATGGTGATGAGCATCAGCATTCAAAACCTCTAAGAGAAAGAAAGAGATTGGGGATGATCTTGAGAATAATCTGTTTATAAACATTTTACTCCTATTGAATTTTTTTGTATTAAAGGACCTTACCCTCCACTGATGGTGCTGCTTTGGGAATTAGGTGCCAATGAGGGGAGTGGCCTCAAGGTTTAATACCCCAAAGAGAGGTGGGGGTGGGATTTGGCAGGAACTGGGGTAAAAAAGAGGGCATCAGGAAGGGGAGAGGGAAAGTGTAGGAGGACAGACATGCAGAAGAAAGAACCTGGTCGTGTAAGTAGCTCTGGGAGAGATGTAGGGTAGATGGGCAGACATAGGAGGAGATGGGGAAGTATGTCTGGGGCCAGAGAAAGGACAGGACAAGGGCAGGAATGTGTGAAGGGTGAATAGGAAGCACGGTGTCTCAGCCCCACCGCTGAGCTCAGGACTTGATTGCACTGCACGTAAATACCTCTGGGCTCCCTCGGCTGCACGTGTGTGTTACTCCTCTCCACTGGCTTTTCCTTGGAGGGCGATGGCTGGCTACAGCTCCTACGTTTGGGACAGCGGGAGTGCCTGTGCTGAGCTCTGCTGCTCCTCCGTCTGAGGGCACCTCTGCTTCCATCCGGAAAAAACACTGACGTTGCAAAATAACGCGTTCAGGTGTTAAAGATCACCAGCATGAGGATTTCTGATTAATAACGTGTTGTCAGGCTTTTTATTTTTTCCCATGGGATGCCTTATTCTGGCTTCTGTAATAAAGGAGGCCACAGTCTGCAGGACTTTTGCCTTCCTGCCTGCAGAAGTGGGAAATGCAGACCTCTGAATGATGCTGTAAGGGGGTTTCTGGGGTGACCAGAAATGAAAGATGTTGAGCTGGGGTGGGAAGAGAGACAGAACCACAGCCCACGTCTGAATGATTTCTCAGGACATTCTGGTGAAACCTGGGCATGAAAGAGGGGGGTTTGAATGAAATGCTGAGTGAAGAAATCCCAGCAGTGTCTGTTGTACTTTGAAGACATTTAAAGTATCAGCTGCTCAAAAGGCCTTACCTAGTGTATGAGGGAAGAGGGTCCAAAGTTTAAGACAGGCAATGCTGCCCTGAAGTACTGGGATTACAGCCCTGCCTCTGCCACAGCATTGCTCGATAGTATTATTGATTTACTTTTTTATTATTTTTGTCACAGTGCCAGCTAATTGCTCATTCTTTCTTTTCTGGCTCTGATTCTGCATTTTGTTCTGTTCTTACTCTATTTGCACTATTCCAGGGCTCGATTTTTCCTTGGCTGCAGGGTGGGTGAGGGAGCGGGAAGGGAAAGAAGAGAGCAAATTTGCCTCTCCTCCAGGACAGCTTCCTGACCCTGATGTTGTGCCTGAAGTACTAGGGCACTAGAGATGTGACTGTCTCCTATAAAATATCCTAAAATATAGGTGCCCAACCCCAGAGCTCTCCCTGAATGAGCTGTGCAACCTGAGCCTCGGTAACAGGGAGTAAAGGGTGCTCAGGTAACCGAAGACAAAATCAGGTCCTTGGTCAGCTTCTTCTCCTTTCAGCTTTACACATATTGTTCATAAAACTCTTCCCATCAGTGTTTTATGGTGCTACGACATCAAATCTGTGGTTTATGCATCTCAAATGCCTTGATGACAGGGTGCCCGAAAAATAAAATAATTGTTCTATAGCAGTTTCTTCTCTTTTATTAACGATTAAAGTATTCATCAATGTAATTGCCAGTTAAACTTGCACTTTGCACCAAATCTCCAGAGGCCCTTTTTGAATTTGCCAAGTGTGAGACATTCACTTTTCTGAAACATTTTCTGTCAATGACACTGTTATTACAGGCAATGTGGGTAGCTATATCTGCCTAACACTTTCCATTTCTGAGCCTGTTTCCTTGTTAATGTAAATATACAAGTAGTGACATGACACCTGGGTTTGGAAACACTTGCAGGATCATATTTTTACTGAAAAAGCGTCAACTACTATAAATTGACCCACCACCATGGACTTCACTGGGGCTACTTCAGACTCCAGCAGCTGAACATTTAGCATGTAGTAAACTTATTGAAAATCAGTGGATCTGTGGACGATACCAGGCAATATGTGTTGGGTTCAACACTTGCATTACTGCTAGTAAAAGGGATTACAGAGGCAAAGATGTCAACTATGAATGGCTAGTCTGCTAAAATGAACAACAAGTAGAGGTAAAGCTATAAGGGCATGATCTCTTGAGCTAGCCTCATCAATACAGTGAATAGGAATTATTTTCCATTTGTCCGGGTGAGCAGAGAATAATTTAGTCTTCATGAAAGACACCGTTGGTTAAGAAGTGAAGGAAGAGATGTCAAGCTTTGTGTGAACCAACATAATGAGCATTTTCTCAGCTCACCTCCAGAATAAAAAAAAATGATGTATCTACCTATCATCAGTGGAGATAGATTAATTTATCCCTGGGAGGTTTGAAAACTGCAACTGGATGTATGCGCTTTCTCATGAGTTTGGTATTAGACTAATAAAAGAGACCCCCCTGGCCCATGTATATAGTCAAGCTCCCAGATCCTTTGAGGGTTTTGGGGAGTAGAAAGGGATGAAGGGGGAAAGGAAGCATAGTCAGTGTGCAATCCACATGGAGGGGTGGATAGGCCATGCCTACTTCAATAAATACAAACAAATGACATATTTAGAAAGGCTGCATTTGCGTAAAGGCATGTTTGAAATGAAATTAAAACATCTAAGCCATATTTAGAAGATGACTGACAAGAAGGGAGAGAGTTTGATACATCAACATTTCAGAAAAAAAGGCAGAAGCAGTCTTTTGTTAATACTAGAGCTTAGCAATTTAAATAGCTCAATCTTTAATCCAGGAAATTACCTAGTAAAAAGGAGACTAGTTAACATTTGCAGGGCACTTTTAAAAATATTTAAATGAGTAAAGGGCAGATTTTCAATGACATTTACATGTCTACTAGGTATACCTTTTTCTTTAGGTGACCAGTTTTTTTTTTAATGCTTATGCTATTTGCTCCCACAGGTTAAAAGGGAGTTTATTTACTATGGCAGTGCTGAGAGGACTACTCGGGGCTTTTCTTCATCTCAGAGCACTTCACTGCCACAGACAACCAGTCTCTAATTTCCTGATATTATCATCTTGTACACTGAAGACTGTGTTAAGAGGAAAATAATGTGTCTTTGTCTAGGCAGCCCACAAGTAGGCAAAAGCAGAGATGTTGAATATGATTTTTGATCAGGCTGAGACCATTTTGGTCTCAGTTACCTAAATGTCATCTTCTTGTTATAGTGATTTGATGGCAGGACAGTAGGACTAGAAGGCACAGTCAGGCCATACCAAAAAATTCACATGATGAAGAAATAGACTGAAAGAGCTTGAAACAGCTGTATGCGGTGAGAAGCACAAAATCACCATGGGAGACAGAGCTTAGTGAGGTATTTCTCCACACCGATTGCATTTGTCTGTGAGACAACATACATTCAAGATTAGCAGCTGGCCCATGGGTTCACTGGCATAATTAAAAAGTTATTCTCATTGTTCTGTGTTAATGTTTCAGTGTACCTTCAAGTCAGACAATCTAGTTCTCGTCCTTGATGGTAAATGGGTGCAGAGGTTTTGGCTTATTTGCTTTCTTTGTGTCAAAGTGGTGTTTGTGCTGAAGGTAATCTGAACTAAAAATGTACTCTTTTTATATGACTTAACCCAAAATCTCAGCAATTCTTCTGTTTTTCAAAGCAGCTAGTTGTTTGTAATTATGTCATCCCTGTATCTTGGTTTGTTAAAAATGGTTTCTTGTCCCCACACAAACAAGAAAACAAATAAAGCAGAGGAAAAGTCTTGAAACAGATTTCAATCAAATGTGAAAAAGTAAATTGAACTAAAAAAAAAAAAGAAAGAAAGAAAGAAAGAAAGAAAGAAACATTAAGAATATTTCCATCCAAGTAAAATTATGCTTTATCTGGGACAATAACAACTTAAAAATTAAAAGAGAAATTTAGTTTGTATGATAATGTTCCTTTAGGCTTACTTTCTTCTGTCTGCACTCTTTATCTTTTAATGCTATGTGATTCTGGCTTTTACTGTATGGTGTTTTTTTCTTTCTTTTAATGGCTAAACAGTAAGAATGAAGGGTTGGAAATGGGCTTCATACACAATAAAAGCACTCTCTGTTGAAAAAAAACCCGTGGTTGTTGTTTCCTTCCTTTGCTTTTCCAAAACAAAGCTTGAAAATGTGTGTCCCATGACCAGTCATTTCAGCTTTTGCATTATTTGGGTTCAGTACTATACATAAAACATTCACTGGTACATTAGTGGAGAGCATTTCTTGCTATCTTGATGTTGTCTTCTCTGTCCCTGTTCTGCTCAGCCAATGCAGCCAGCAAGAGCCTGGTTTGCTTACCCACTCTGTCTTCACAGCTCTTGTGTCCTTAAGAGCTCAGAGGGGTGAGTGAGTCCAACCTCTGAGGTGTTAAGATTTGGTCTTGATCCTTTAAACTCTAAATATGGGGCTTTGGATAAAACCTGTAGATTTCTAACAATAGCTTCTTTTTTTTTTTTCCCCCTCCAATTTTAGGCTTACTTTAACCTTATCCTGTCCCATGGACTTGAAGAATTTTCCTATGGATGTACAGACATGTACAATGCAGCTAGAGAGTTGTGAGTGTCCAATTGCTTTATCTAGCGAAGAACAAGGTTTTACCATAACATGCGGTCGTTAGATAGTATCTACATTGTTGTATTTGTGTTGTGAGACTCAATATTCCTATTTTGTAAGGGAAAATCACAGAGGAACAGTGCTTTAACTGTCCATCACCATACTGTGCAGGTCCCCTGTCTCTGTGCTGTTCCTGCTCCCTTCCCTTTCCCCCTGCCAGGGCACATCATCTCACCCGTCAGGGCTGCATCACTTCCAGGGATAATGACAGTGATAATGTGGGGAAGAAATTAAATCTCAGGAAAGCAAGACCAMTTAGTACACAGACAGAGTTTATGTCTGATCAAGACATGCTATACGGTCTTTTGAAAAATGGAAGTAACATACCTGATGAAGCAGAGGTCCTGTAGGTACACTTATGCTAGTAAGCTAAATATGGCCAAGGCATGGACTTGGGTATCGGCACACGCTCATCCGTACCACATAGCTGTACCTTGTTTAAGTGTGTCAGCACACAGTTGATTTAATTTACTCACAAATCTATAGCCATTGCAGACAAAAAGAGACTTCAGTGAGCTGAAGCCTCTCTCTTTCCCCTCTGGACCTCTCAGTGTTAGGTTCACAGGTTTACGAAAGCCGCAGTTTTATTTTCGGTAAGGGCCCAGCATTCTGCAGTCTGGAAATCCTTGTTTTGTTGGTGCCCACCAACTACATCATCAAAGAATGATGAAAATAAAGCAAAATGTAGGCAGATACAAAGGCACAGAGAAATGTCATTTCAGTTGTAAACAGTATCTTTGATGGGCCAGCAAAATTATTTTTTAGCTGCAAACCAGGGCAGTATTTCAGAACATAATGGTGTTACTTGTTGCTCTTAACAGAGTAATAGAGCAGTAATAGTAACTGGTAACTAAGAGCAATAGTGCTGTTGTTAATCAGACAGTTTAAAAATATAACTGAGATAACATGTATTGCAATAAAAGACATGCTTCTCAGACATAATAATATTTGCTTTTGATGTTTTCCAGTCAGTTACCATCTAATGAACTCTGATTTCTTTATTGTAGTTGGCTACACTATGAATGATCTGATATTTGAGTGGCTAAGTGATGGACCTGTGCAAGTTGCAGAGGGTTTAACCTTGCCACAGTTTATTTTGAAAGAAGATAAAGAACTTGGTTATTGCACAAAACATTACAACACTGGTGAGCATTATTTTATTTTTTTCTATTAATTGCTCTAATGGTATCTGTTGTCAATTTGTAAAGGCAAAAGATGGGTAAATTAAAAAACAAATATTTTGAAATTAAGATTTGATTCAGCTGCACTTATTTTTCAATCTTAAAAAATGAAATTTTTTACCTTTTATTTTTGTTTGTTTGAAAGATTCTGTTTCCAAATTTCCTTTAATTTCATTAAAGATCTTCTAATATACACATTCTAATATCCATAAAATCATTAAGGAATTTAAAATCTTAAAAAACTGTTAAAAAAATCCAGTTGTTTTTATTTTCTTAAAATGAAACTTTTTAAACAAATTGGATCTTTTCTTAAATATTGATTCAGCATTTTTAAAGTACTGATTTTTCTGAACTTGATTTATTTGTTCGGCATATCAAAGTGCCAACGAGGAAAAATATCAAATTTTCACCAGCTTTTATGTGTGGTCTAACCTGTGAAATGTAGTAGTTGAAAAGACAATGATCTGAATAGTTACAGACACGAAATGTTGGGAAATTAAATGTTTGCTTAATACTGTAATCCTTTTCCTTTATTTGCTATTTAGAAGTTTCAAATGCTGTGTTTTCTATCTCTAGCTTTACAGAGCAGAGAGAACTGTTAAAATTTGGATTTAGCTGCTTGGAGTTTATTTAATAGGAACAGCATTTAAAGAATGGTTTGCTGGGTGCTTGCTGGGATTAGACATAATCCCTCTCATCTAAAATAGCTTTTTCATCATTTCAGCATAAGAGCCAATCTGGTTGCATCAAATACATTTGTTTCCCTCTGTGAAATAATACAACAGGAGAGGTTCTGCCTCTGCCAAAAATAAGTGACATTCATTCCTTATGAAAATAAAATTATTGCTTTTCATTTTTACAAATACAGCTTCTCATTTTGGGGCCCAAATTGCCAAGGAAGGAAAACTTTGTGATTCCACAGTCCAAGACCCATGGAAAGGCAGACTGCTGTGACTTCTCATCTTTTTTCACACTTAAAGGGGATAATTGAGCATTAATTCCAATACACAGAGCTTACCCCTTTGTAATTTGGCTGATACAAAGTTTAGCCATTTCCCAGTACGTAACTCAAACTATGAATAAGTGAGTTCATCTACTTTTCTAATTACTGCCAGATAACCATTTTGCAGGGCCAAACACTGAAAGTAAGAGAGGGGGGAGAATATGAGCAATAGCTTCCTTGTATACCCATGAAGATTCCCCACAAAGGATAAAAATGCCAATTAGTAGCTCCCATTACATGTAGTTAAACAAAATGAATGTCTAATTACCAAAAGTTAAAAGTGTGTGGCCTGGCYAGGGGAACTGAAAAGCAGTATTCAAGTAGAAGAAAACTTTGCCTACAGGCACTCACATTGCTGTCTTCTCTGTAGCATGCTCCTTCAGGTTTGCTGTGAAATTCAAATGTGGATAAAAGCTGTGTTATTCAGCCTTCTCCTCCTACCCACACTGGACAGCGCTCTGTCCAGGTTGCACCGCAGGAAGCTGGAGAGCATGTGACAGGTTGGGCTACTCTAATGCCGTTGCTGCCACACGTGGCCACCCCACACCTTTCGAGTCCCCTTCTGTACGTGCAGACTGGTCTGGATCAGTGGCTATCCAGGTCTCAGAGTCTGTCTTCAGCGTCACAGGTCAGGCAACTCAACAGGTCAGCCCACTCATATATAAGCTTCTGTCCCCCCAAAAGATATTATTCAGTTGCTCTCCCCTCCTCTCTTTGCCAAACAGCCTCTGCATTGTCCTTTGTGCCAACTCTCGCACTCTGCCATTCAGCTTTCTAGAGTAGCAAAAAAAAATGCATGCACCACAAAATGGAGCAAAAAATCTAATTTCACCTGAAAGGATGAACAAGGAACAATGCATCTTGATGCATTTGACCAACCAAGACAAAAGGGGTCCTCTGAAAGCATTAGCGTGACATCTCAGGAAGGACAGACATTTTTGTACTTTGATTAGTCTGCCTTGAGTGAGAGCCTTCACAGTACCTAAACCACAGTCAGATACACAGTAATTTGGAGAGCAGCACAGAGTGATTGGATTGGTATAGCTGATGAACTGTTGCAACTCAGGACTTTTCATCTGCCGCTGCATGACTAGCTCCCTGTCAGGCAATCCTAAACTTCTGTCCTCCGCTACCGCTGTGGAGCAGCTACTTGTTGTTTGAAGAATCACTCACCTCCCACAGGAGATGGTTGTGGGTTTCCTGCAGTTAGACTTTTGGCAAAATTCGAAGTAGCCTTTGAGCTGATTCTGCTGTGAGAAACAATCCACAGACACAGCCAAATGACATGATCAGAATGAGAAGGGGTGTGATCTACCATAGGACTGTAAGACTAACTGTTTACAATTTGCCTGTTTTTGTACGTTTGCTTAATCTCATGTAAGTAAAAGAGCAAAATGCTGACCCCTTTTAATACTAAACATTATATTTGACTAAAGTAAAATCTTATTAAAATTTGAGAAAAGAAACATTAAATTATATTTTTCGGAGGTGAAACAACTGTGCTAATATTAGTTTTCTCAGTTAATGTGAGTCAGGGGCCCCATGCGTCTCCCAGGCTAGCGTGTAATAAATGGCTGACTCGCATTTGTGTATCAGGACCTGCTTACAGTGTTAGGTTAGGAAACAGGCCATGCATCTAACTTATGTTCAGAGAACAAGATAAAAATGTACAAAAAACATTTATGAAAGTAATTTCATGTTCTAGGAAAGTTTACATGCATTGAAGTCAAGTTTCATTTGGAGCGTCAGATGGGATACTATTTAATCCAGATGTACATTCCTAGCCTGCTGATTGTCATTTTGTCCTGGGTTTCTTTCTGGATCAACATGGATGCTGCTCCAGCTAGAGTCGCACTGGGTATCACTACAGTTTTGACAATGACAACGCAAAGTTCAGGATCGAGAGCTTCCCTCCCAAAAGTAAGGAAATAACTTTGTACCACCACCTTGTTATTAAGATGAAATATTTGTCCTAAATTTGAAGTTTCTGAAAGATCTGTGTAAAAATGCATCTGATAAAAATACAGGAGAAAGTGGTAGTGGTTTGGTGTTAAACTGTTGCAATACCCTTGCATTTGGATTAAGGCAGGTTTCTGCTGGTTTGCAAAATGGCTGGAAGGTTCAAAGGTTTGGGTTTTTAATGAGTTTTTACTAGTTTTGACACTTAGTTTTCAGCATTTAGAAACCAGATTTTTCTGAAGTATCTAGGTACCTGACTGGATTTCTGAAAGCACTTTCATGAAAAGTAGACATTCTATCTATCTGGCTGGGGACTTTATAAACTCTGTCTGGTGCTTTCTGGACTATTAGACTCTCAAGTATCTTGATGATTCTAGATATGGCACTTAGTCCAATGGATATATAATTATACATAAATATATATATATGTATCTATAAAATACATATATATAGCTTGTATACACCTAGAAGGTTTCTCTGGAGAGTCTTTTCAGTGAGGAACTCCTGATGTCTTCGCTTCACAGCAGAATTTTTCCATGTTCTCATTCAAGACCTCCATCCTGTCTACACACAAAAATATCCTCTTACTTGAATTTCGTGGTCTTTATAATCCAGGCCAGATGCTGTAGATGGCCTTACAGATTACAGACTGGATTCTTTGTTTAGTCAGGTTGACAGCTTTTTTCAGCATGGGCACAGCCTGAATATTTCTGGTGACAGCATTCCCAGCAGAATTTTGTGTGCATGCTCAGGCTTTGTACAATTTTCTGGAAGAGAGCTCAGAGGTAGATCAGTTTACGATAGCCTAAGGAGTCATGAGATATACTCCCTGAAGAGTCCTCTTTACAACAGTCCAGCATCACAGGGACTGGGATCATAAAACTGCTCTAGCAGCAATGAAAGCACAAATTTTGACTGTTTGTACAGATCACAATCCATTCCAAAAAGCACGTTGTATTTTGTTCTGCTTTACCCTCAGTATCATATTTAGCCTCATTCCAAATACCATAATTTGTTCAAACAGAACATATATAGGGCAACTTCAAAAACGGCACAGATTGTGTTACTCTTTTGTTGGTAATGAGAAAACATCACTTAAAAATCTGGTGTCTACAACAGTTGGTTCAGCTTCACTTGTTCACTTGGAGATATGTAAAATTTTCCATGCAAACTGAAAGCCTTTCATATATTAACTCTGAATTTCAAATGGATAATTTCTTAAACATTTGTTCAGACAATTCAGTCAATATTTCCAAGTGAACACTCTGAAAAGAAAGTCAACAAAGAGATAATCTCGGCAAGGAGCATACAGGCTCTGTAGATAAAAAGTTTAGAGTCATTGAAGACTGTGTCTAGATGGTACAACACGATTCCATGCTGATATATTCCAAGTTTCTTCTAAATTAACTGGCTTGAGAATTAGAGGTGGTACAATCACTGTAGTGGAGATTTCCACCCATATTTCCAACTGGGCAAACATACCCTGCCAAGAAGATCTGCAGTGTTAGCATGCCCAAAATGCCAATGTTTTAGAAAGACTCTTCATCATACGCTTTTAGTCCAGCTGAAATGTTTCTCCCTTTTGTATTCTGCCTCATTTGAGTAGAAAAGTATTTGCTGAATAATTTTCTGGGCTTCTGCTGAGTGGAGGAAAAGGGAAGATCCAGAATATGTTGTCTGTGGCTGTTTGATTTTCAAAGAAGTTCTTCTCCAGCCTCAGGATTAAATAGTTTTATCTCAGCAGCTGTCAGAGAACGGTGATGCTCTGGCTCTACTCCATCCTCACCTGGTGTTTTCTGCTGTGTTCCTTTGCCAGTAAGGTTCCTTACTAAGGAAAAGTACCTCACCAGAGAGCCCAGCACACTTATTTCAGTCAGGCTATATCCGGTTGTTACAATTCCACTGCGTAATTCAGCTGAGCTGTACTTTACAGCTTTGATCTCTATATAAGTGAGTTGTTCCTCGTGGGGGATTTTGAAGGTACGCCTTCAAAGTTGACTTAAAATGTGATTCTAAGTGAATGCTAGCATACCTGCCAGCTGACTCCTACCTCGGATGAATCAGGTGCCTGCAGAGACACGGGACTGACCAAAACCAAAAAGTGCTTCCAAACAGGTTTTGTGTGCACGTGTAGCTGTATAGTCGTGTATAGCCATACAGGTCTCGTATTGCCAGCATCTGATTCCTTACACAAAGAAGAACAATGCTTCTCTTGCTGTTGCTGTTGCAGGCACCTAGCTATTTTAAAACCTCATCTGTAACTTAATACCAAAATTGTATTTCTTAATAAAATCTCTCCAGCTGAAATGCATTTAGAAATCAAAATGTGAAAAGAATTGAATCAAATCAGTGTTAATTCTGAAGTCCCAAAATGGCTCTTTAAAAGTAATGTTTTTCTAAGTTCTGTCTACATATTGCCAAGACACAGGAAGTTAGTCTGTCAATAAAACATCCATTTAAAAATTGCTCCAAGCATGAATATCTAACAGCATAAGACATGACAGGAGGGTTATTTTTGCAAGAGTACTGAAAAAAACAGATGCAACTTTGCTTTGTGAAAGCAGCCCAGATTTGAATACAAGAGTTATATTTTTTCCCCCATCCTTCTTTGTGTCCTATTCTTATTAAGACACATTTATACAGCTTTAGCTTTAATTTACCTACTGTCTCATGCCAAGAGTTTCTTCTCATTCTTCTCTATTTTAGTAGAGCTTTACCACAAAAAGCAACAAAGCATCAAAACTCACCAACTTTAAAGGGAATAATTCCTTTACCTATAAAAGGCAAAAATGAATTGTGATGAGAAGATTCCTGGTCAGTTTTTTTTTGTCAGTTTCCAAGTTACTATCTAARTGATGAAAGTAGTACTGTTTAGAAGCAATTACCTACATATTGTCCTCAACCCTGGTATAAAATTACATGACAGAGTTCTGTTTGCTTAAAACTGTTCTTTTGCATATTAATAACTAATACTCATTTTGATACGCAGATTTCATAATGATAGGTCATGGCAACATAGACATTAGGCATTCAGTTATTGAAAATTAAATGTAAGATTGAGACTGCTGAAAAGAAAAAAAGGAAAGGAAAGGAAAGGAAAGGAAAGGAAAGGAAAGGAAAGGAAAGGAAAGGAAAGGAAAGGAAAGGAAAGGAAAGGAAAGGAAAGGA
>JASVER010000032.1:6131921-6261866 GCA_030449065.1 Oceanodroma leucorhoa | reverse complement strand
AAGAAAAGAAAAGAAAAGAAAAGAAAAGAAAAGAAAAGAAAAGAAAAGAAAAGAAGTGAAATTAATTCCAGCTGAGGCTCACATTTGCTGCATATAAGAGAAACATCTAGAAAGTCTCTTCAAAATGAGTTATAATTATATTTCTTTGGTAAATTTTGTAGTATTTCTGTGGAATTATTATCTTCATAGTATTTTGAAATTCTGGCTAACAATATAGGTCAAATTCCAATATCAGCAACATAGTAATAAAGAAATCAGTATGCATTTTTTTCCTTATTCTTCTACAAAGCTGATTTCTTTGTTACAAAATGTAGGAACAAACCCTGAGAGAGTTTACGTCTTAACAAAGCTACTGTTCTAGGAAGGGAGACTTGCAGTGCCTGTTTCAGAAAGCAGAAAGGTTCCCTTCCTATAGAGTTTTAGCATAAGCTGAGCAATACCACATCTTGCTTCCTTCATGGACATGAAATAATGATTTTCTGCATGGGGAGTGTCTGCAGAGAAATATTCACCACGGTGTCAACCTCTTTTATAGTGATGAAATTATTTTGTGTTTGTTACAGAAGACTAGTGAGGGGTCCTGTGACCAAAGTTACCCTTACTGGCTGTGTTAGGGGGTGGTAGGGAACTCATCCAGAAAGCTGGGGTTGAATACCCTCCCTCCAGTTTGGCTAATCCATTGCTGGGATGGCCAGGAATGGCGATCCAAAATAGCAGGGTTCCTATGATCAGTTCCCCTTCCCACACRTTTATGTGTATAAGTCGTACCCACATCTGATACTCTATGTCCGGATTCCTCTGGTGGTGTCATTGTTTTCCATTTAGAAACTTTGACTAGATAAATGTTTGTGCACCCAGCTACACCAGTAGCTCTTGCCGATCGGCCAGCTGAGCAGAAATCCTGGTTGCCAGCTGGGTGATCAGCGTGACCACACATCCACAGTGAAACCCTCAGGAAACCCTGAGCTTTCTGTGTGAGTCCTGTGCATGAGCCCGGGAGCTCCCTTGCGCCTAGGGTTTGCTGGACTTCATCTATGCAGAGAAACTCCATGACACACAAATCAGTAACCTGATGTAATCTGCCGTACATCCATGCAATACTCAGCACATGCTTAGATCCAACGCCCTCTGGAAGTATCAGACCCATGGCACAAAAAAAAAGCAGTGTGTATTCATCAAAATATGGAATAAGGAATGTCTGGGCATCATAAGGGACACAGAGACATAGAATATGCCTCTACATATTTTATGATTCCAGCTGTGTATAAGCTGGGGGAGTAAAAAGTATATCAAGGCACAATATCGCTGAACTGTTGAAAAGTGTTAGAAAATAGTTCTTTTCTTCAGAGCATTGAATGACTATTCTCTTGTTATTCTATTTATTTTTAAACACCTTCTCTTTTGTTGAATCAACAGAATCAAAAGTTTTAAAATATTTTCAAAAGAGGCATTTGAAAGAATAATGAGTTCTCTGCTGTGCTAGTAATTGGGTATTTTTCAGATTGCCTTCTTCTTAAACAGTTATATAAACCAAACCTGAGCAACAACAGTCCAAGCAAATGAATTACTTTTAATGTCATAAAGCAAAACATTTGAGGGTACTTTAAGTCAAGTAAGTGATAGCAACTGTATTTTACACAGTTGCATAGCATTCATATTGTGTTACTTTAAATGCACAGCGCTTAATGAATGCATGTTCCTTCCCCAGGGAGCAATCTGTGCAGAAAAAAAGTCTCATTCAAAGCTCACTGAAACCTCTGGGAGTCCTTCCATTCACTTCGTTTTGCTTTGGATCACTAAATACATTACCAAATGCAATAAAAGCATTATATTCTAATAGGTGCAGAGACTTGCAAAACCAAAGTCAATGAAGTCTATCCCCTTTGGCAGCAAATGACTGCTTTTATGTGTCGTCCACTATCCCAGCATATTTGGAGACTTTTCAAGATTCGTGGGCTTCTGGCAGACCAGTCTGAGAAAGTAACCTCTCCTTTTTTGAATGCCAAAAGTTATCAAGTAAGGAAGCTCCAAGAATACAGCACATTTTTTATTTTGAATTAAGGTTAAAATGATGCCATAATAAAATTTAAAAAAAAAAAAAAAGGAAGAAATGAGGAGAAATAACAATAAAAAAAAAAGGAATAGATAATGTTCTCAGAGATGATATTATTCTGTGTTCATTTGTTTTCATAGGAAGTAGAGCACCTAAGGTGATAGCTTACTCTTTCATGTAACAAAACACAGAGATGATACATTTTGGTGCAGCACTATGGTAAAAAAACAATAATGAAGTAACTTGGAATGGAAGTAATTTTTTGACAAATTACTTCTCTTCTAGTCTCAGGATCTGAAGAGGAAATACAGGAGTAATTCAATGATCATGAGATATGTTAACTGGCACCCGCTTGGCTTATATGGGTGTCTGAGCACCTGACATGCTGCTTAACTAATTAGGCCAACCCTATTTTTATTAGGTGTTCATAAATTCCTGTTGTAGACCTGATGGTCCTAAAACAGTACCATGATATTTAATATGCCTGCCCTATGTCACATATTTATTGATTCTGATGGGGAACTGCAAAAAAGTTCCCACTTTAAAAAAATTTGTTCAGGGGCCTTGAGTGGATTTAAAAAGAAACATCCTAGTGTTTGTCAGTTTTCTTGACCGTAATAAAAGTGGGCATGCTGTCCAAACACTTGGGAAGTCAAGCTGTGCTGTCAGGTAACCACGAGGATCTAATCTTCAGTCATGTGCCTACACAGAAATGTTTTAGCAGTCACTTGTTTTGTTCATTTCCAATCTTCTTGTATAACTTTCTTTTCCCTCCCCATTATAGTTTTAACATATTACATAAATTCCTTTTTTTACTTATATTAAGAGAATCATGAAACCTGCTTTAGCTCTTTTTTTTTTTTTTTTGAGTTTGGCAAAGCTAGATACAACTAAATCTTGTATTCAGATAGAGTTTTTAATATCCATTGTTATATTCCATACAGTATTTGAATTTGGATACAGAGATTTGTCCTACACTACATAACAAAGGGACTCACATAGACTGAAACTCTTTTTCAACAAAAAAATTCCAAAATAAAACAAGGTTCATAAGTAAGTGAGTACATGTTTGCTTGCTGCGACTTATTGAAGCAACTACTTCAGTACAAACTAATTCTCACTAAATATAGAGTTCTGTGGACAAAATACGAAGTCCTACAAAATACTATAAAATAAATTCCTGTCCAGTTGTTTATAAACACCTGCTCATAACTTATAGTTCAAAAAAGGTATTTTCTGATTCTGCTCTAGAGCTTTTTCATATTCTATTTCTCTACTCTTTCTTCTTCCCTTTATATTTATGTTTTCTCATGAATGGTTTCTAGGCAAGATATTAATGTGTTAGTGCTTGAGGGCAAGAGAGTGTTTAAACTGCAGTGGAAGATGTGGTACATATACCAGATGATACSTGATGTACCAGAGACAACTTTCTAGCCACTTCCAAGTATCAATAGCACTGTGGCCATGTTAATACCAGGTTGATAATACATGCTCAGTCCTGATGAAAAAACTGTGTGGTGCCCAGAAACTTGTCTGCTGCTTCCACCTACATCAGCTGGTCTTGTAAAAGACACTTTCCCTTCTTGCAAATCTTGCTCCTTTAAGATCTAGGTAGATACTTACATAGCTAGCCTATGCAGTTACAACTTCACTGGGAGCAGTAACTTAATTAAAGCTATGTCGGGTAAACTTTGCCACAGTTATATATACTGTGATCATGCTTCCCTTATATGAAGAAATTTTTTTCTTCCATTCCACAATCACTTCCAGTTCTGCAAAACCAAAGATTTGGGTCTGCTGCACGGGTAAGAAGACAAAAAACAGCAGGATCCATGTTTCTTGTAGGAAGAGCAGCAGGAAGAAGGATGTAGATGTTAAACAGAGCACCTAAATCTGTTGCTAGGAATTATCACATTTTTCTGTTTAGCTTGGCCACAGAGATGAGGTGTCCTGGTCAATCTTTGGGTCTTAAAGAGGTTATGTACGAATTCTACGGAAATTCTTGCTGCCTTTCATTCTGTGCAAAGCTGACTGATGAGATACTGGATAAAAACCAATACATTTGGTCTATAGCAGATTCTACCCTATGAAAGTAAAAAAGAAAAGACTCAGTAAATCAGTTACTTTTTCCACTGTACTAATCTAAACTTTAAAGTTTACTTTCTGTATAGTGAGGACAGTGGTATTTACTGTACTACAAAATCAGTAGTTGCTGCCATGCGTGACAGCTAAAAATATGTGATAAGATGTGTCTGAATACCTCTGGGATGTAGTTTGAGTACTCCTGGCACTTTCTCAGCAGGTTTTATAATGCAGTCATCTGGGAGGGCTGGCATTCAGCGGAGCCTATTTCAAGCATCAGAGAAGAGTTGAAGTTGTTGTGCACGCCAGTCTGCCGGTTGTTTCATAACCCTGGCACAATGCTGGGGCTCTCCGGCTTCATTGTTGCACCCTCCAGGACCTTTTGGAGGCTTTTAGCGGCTCTCTGAAGAATGCACCGTGACACTGTTTCACACACATAAGCGCTGCAAACCCGCTCTGAAGCAACGACATAGGCTGTTGTGTCTCATTCATTTCAAACAATTGCAAGGCTTGACTCTATTAGATCATCTAGGAGTATAACTTATGAATATCCCCTGTTTGTTGATGCCYGGAATTATTAACCCCTTCCTCTCCTCTCCCTCTCCCTCCCTGCCCAAAGAAAACAAAGAGAGGTAATTTACTTTTCTTCATGGATGTATCAAAAAAAATTCTGCAGGAGGAGGAACTAAACGACTCAGTGTCTTGTTTTTATATATAATATCTGTGATATGACATGACTATAACTTTAATTTGCCAGTAGTTAGGCACACTATTCTTTGTCGTAGTAACATCAGCTTTGGAAATGAAACAATTCTAAACTAGGCAATGGAAAGAAAACAATACAATTTGTTTTTAAGGCATGGAAATACAGTCAAGCACTCTAGAATGCATCATTATTCACAGATCCTTAGTAGCAGAGTTAAAAACCCTGATGAAGTAGTCTGTTTTCCTCCTTATTTCTTCTCCCTAGAAGCTTGGAGTTAATTGAGGTGTCTTGCCTCAAAGAGAAGGGAGCATGAGAGTAAAGAGCTCTGATCCTCAGTAGCTTGTATCTGGTGTTAGGCCTCCCTGCCTGTGAGAAACAGACATAGTGTCCTGCCTTTCCTTATTCTACCAAAGGTTAAGGCTCTGGAGAATTGAGCCCGGACTCCCAGTATGTCTGGAGGGAAACTTAAGTGACTAAATCACAGCAGAAAATATAAGTTACAAACAGGGAGAACACATAACAGATGTGTTCTGTGTCCTCAGTACATGTAGTCATAGAAAAGATAGTACGGTTATGTTATAAATAATTATCAATAATGACACTATTATAATGAGAACATATCAATATCTGTCATATACGGGAGAAACTGTTTCTATTAAAAGATGGTCTACTGAGAAACTAAAAACTTTAAACTAAAAATTAGTTTAAAGTATTTAATTGATATAAGTGATTGCATTTTTCGTCTCTTTTCTGCAGAAGGGCATTTTCATTTGTGTGTGTAATGGCAATCAAAACACTTTACTGATAGATTTGTACTAAAATATGATGAACAGTAGTACTTTTCAAATTTATCTGTGGTCAAGAGGCACTGATGCCCATCCCTTTATAGGGCATGATCAACTTAAAAACACCTCTTAATTTTCCAGGGAACCACATAGATGGTCATAGACAGCAATGAGAGTACAACCTTCCCAGACTGCACCACTCTGTGCTTGAGCGTGCTCTGCTCATCAAAAACTGACTTAAAAACAGTTTAAATTTGCATGGAACTGACAAAGAAAAAATGAAAAGTTAAGAAAGTGAAGCAGCCCAAGTGTCGGGATTATAATAAAAATGTGTTCTTTTGCTTTTTCTTATTCAAACAATCAAACTACTCACTTGCTTTTTTAAGGAAGCTGTAGTTGTCTGACAGGATCTATTTTATGAGTTTGTTGGCTACATTTTGCTGTCTCCTGAACTTTCTAGCAGAAACAGAATCTGCTCGGAATGAAACCAAAATCCTGTCACTGGGAATGACTTGAATTAAAGCATTCAGATGCTCAGGCTTTACCGCTGCTGTTACTTCTTACCAGGGCTCCCCAAAGTCAAGGATGACAGGGTTATGCCACTAAGATAACAGCACAGAACAACTCAGTTGTGCATATATCTATCCCTGGATATGAAAACAAAAATAACCTTGCTTTTACGTATATCTAAACAGCTAAAATACTACTCTAGGAAGCAATGTAGGTTTTTTTAATGTATTGTTTTCTCTATCTGTCTCATTTTTTGAGTGGGAAGAATAAGACATGATTATTCTCTTAATTTGTTAATTATCCTCTCTGAAGTAGGTTCATTTGTCATTCTTCAGTAATGGTGTAGTGTTGATTTTAACTGGGTAGTGTGGTCTTTTTGGTAAATAAGAAATGAGAACTTTATTCTTTTTTTTAACAATTTTCCAATGCTCTGTTAGAATGGGGATAAACACTGCGTTCCTCAAACTAGAATTGTTCTGTGCCAACCACATCACTGCATATAGAGGTGACTTCTTATCTTTCTCTACGTTGACTGGAACAGGAGACAGATGTTTTGCCACAAGTCAAAATCATAGGTACCATACATGCTTCCAGGCAAGACTTGTAGCTTGGCAAATGATTTCATGGTGAATTGTTTAAAGGTAAAACTCTCTTGATGAGTGCAGCTATAAGAGTTGATTAACTTCTTAAATTAATGAGGTTTCAGTAAAACCTTTTCCCAAATTGAAAGGCATATCTAATTAAAAGACTGTGGATTGCCTGAATACGGGAGCTGCACTTCATGGCAAGTTCATCTGGCCAGTTTCATTCATGATTTCAGCGATTAGGCTGACTTCCTCCAGATGTACTTCCCTCTTAGTTAAGGAAAGGCAGCCTCAATAGCAGCTGTTGACCGCAGCAGAGTTCAAAAACATCTTACCCAGCTCCTCTGTCTGCCATCTGTGAAACAGACTTTTAAAATAAATCCTTGCCAGTGCTAGTCATTGTCCTCATTATGAATTCTTTTTTGTAATTCATAGTCTTTTGAGATGCTCTTCTGAAAGAAAACTAAAAATCACCCTGAAGAGAGAATGAAAATGAATTTTCAGCTATAATATTTTCAACTACAACCAAATTCTGCTATTTTCAGCTAAAATCAAATACATAGTTCTTCCTAACTCCTCTTTGTCGGTGTAGTACACATTCTATTAGATCTGTGCTCCAGCAGTGATATACATTTTAGATGGGGTCAGGCATTTTTTCTGAGGAACCGCTTTTTGTAAAAAAATGTTCCTTTGTTGAAGCTATGCAAAGGGGACTTTACAATAATGTTCTCATTTATTGGAAAAAATTCCCAAACCATTGCTGTTGACTTCCAACCACCACTGTCTGATTCCTCCAAGACATCTTTTTTTATTTTTGAAACTCCCTTGTTACTTGGAAATCAAAAGTTAACCAATCTAAAAATATCTGAAAAGTTTGACGTTAAGATGGAAATGATGGAAATGGTTCAACTGACATGATTTTTAAAAAAACAAATTTGTGATTTGTGACTTTTTTTACATTTTCTTTTTTATTCTAATTTAGAAGACGTTTCTGAAATGTCAAAAATCCCCAGGGAAAGGAAAAACAACATCCCACTCAGACCTAACATTTATGGAGATATTGCTAGGCACTTTTCAACTTTAAATAATATTAAGAGTTCAGAGAAAAATTGCTCTAATTAAAACCTTACTACAGTCACAAGATCAAGCTCAGGCACTGAAACACTCTGAGAAAAGGAGAATAAAATCAAATTGCCTCATAGTGAGCTCCAGCCACGATCGTTGTAGCCAGCATATGAAGCTCAAGTAATTGGAGCATAGCTTAATSAGTTGTTTCTATTCCGATGTGGCTTAGTGACTTCTAGAAATGATAGATTTTTTTTTTTTTTCCTAGTCCAGAAGGGACAATGTGGCCTTCCAGGATAACACTGGTTTTTGCATCCAATTGCTGTTACAGTTGTGTTTTATAAATACTCTGTGTTTGGCTTAAGCATGTCTTAAAAGTGTGCAGTCTTGCTTTGAAAATGAAGTTTATTTCAATAACTACCCACGCACACTCTTAAAGGGAAATGTTTTTTAGAGATTGAGGATTCTCTGGTTTTACCTTCCAGCCAGTGTTCCTTGCTATGCATTTCTCTTCTGAACTACAAATGCTTTCCAGACCCAGTGTCTTTTCTCATTCAAGAAATCCTATGATGAAATCAAACAACGTTTTGATCTCTTTTTTGGTAAACTAAACAGACTGAGCTTCTTTTGTCTCTCACTCATACGATGTCTTCTTCTTCAGCCTTCAATTTTGTATCTTCCTCACTGTGCCAATATCGTGTTTTCAAATATAGCAACCACAACTACGCTACCGTGGAAACCCTTAATATAGTTTTCTTCCTCCTCCTCCTCCTCCTCCTCCTCTATTCTGTTTATAGTCTTAGTAGTTATATTCACCTTTTCCCCACAACTTTGCACAGCTGATGCTCATCATCAGTCCCTTTCAGTACCACTGGCGGTGTGCGGTACAGCCACCCTGCCTACAGATGTGGCCCCCTCCTCACCTCCAGCAGTGTGACCTGGTACTGAGCTCTTTTCACAAGCATTCGGTTTGGAAGTGCCCAATAATCCTAATTATACTTTATTATATACCTTATTATATAATTGTTTATAGTCTTACCATTCTTTGTTCCTTCTAATATTTTTCTTCATTTTTTCAGGACTCTGTTTCTATTGATCGGTGCTCATTTTCTTCTGGTTTTACCTGGCTTTTAAGTATTTCTTTTTTAGCTTTTTTTCAGTAGTATTTGCTATTTCTGCTTCTCCTGTAATGCCGGAAAGGGTATTTAAACCCCAAATTTATCCTGTTTGATGGTTGTGGAATTGCAGTTATTAAAATCTTTAACTCTTGCATGGTTGTAACATACTAGTTACGTATGTAGTGTACTAGTATGCTAGTAAATAAGAAAAGATTTGTGACAATCTGTGCTTATGCCATGTAAGTTAGGACAAATTTACTGCTTTCTGAAAACCCAGCTGGTTGTAAACTATTAATTCTCAGTGGGAGGAAATTTGCAGAGAAAGCTACAGCTGAAGACATATCAGACTGTAAATGGACTAAAGGAGGATTCGGAAAGTTTCCGCGACTTTTCTTGCCGTTCGTAGAATAAGAAGGTACACTGAGAACTAAATTGAAATAAAAATGGAAAAATTAGATTAAATTGAGTAGTAACTTGCAAGGTGTATCAGACAGTGTTGTGAAAAAATGGCAGTTTATATCCATTTAACCAGTTAAATAACAATAGAGTCTAGGGCAGCTGGGCGAGGTATGACTGCGTGAGAGCCTTCCAGGTCCCCAGCCAGACAAGTAGCTGACAGTTTGGGTGCATCGGTGAGGAGAAGTAAGAATTGGTAAGAAGTCAAGTCTGTGCAGCACCAAATAGCAACAATGTGGATTAAGATGAAACACATAAAAGAGAGCTTATGAGTTTCATTAACTGTGAGACAACAGTTCCAGTGGCAATATTAGCCTGAAAAGAGAAAAAGCTCTTCATAAGCAAAGCCAGGTAGGCAACCATTTCTAGTATCAGTTAAAGTAAGTAAAGACAATGTTAAAAATAGTAAAAATTAAAAAATGTAGATTTACTTTCAGATTTGAGGAACTATAATAATATAAAGAGTTACTTTTCCATCCATGCAAGATAAAAAATACACAGGAAAAAGAAAAAACTGTTTAACATATGGGGGTAGGGGGAAGAGAGAGGAGGAAATAAATAGTAAGACCCTTAATAGTTATTTCTTAAAATCAACGAATGATGTACATGCACTGAAAATGTTCATATGTAGCTGTATGTGAAGAATATGAATAGAGGATTATTCTTCAGCTGTGGTTTGTAATAACAGACTGAGGAAAGAGTAAAATAGCCCATAATGGAAAGAAATTGTGTCCTAGTTGCATTTGCATTTCTAAAGCTTTCTGGAGAAAGCCAGAGCAGTTCTTTCCACTTAGACTAATGATGGCTACTTTATTATATGCATCTGTATTTCACAACCAATTTTAAATCAGAAAGTAAATATTGGACTTGTAAACCTGTAGTGAGATCCAACTGTCAAAACTGAGGTGGTTGAAAGTTGTTTTAGACTCTTTTCTAGTCAACAGAGAAGGAGACACCTCCACCACCAAATTCTTCTGATGCTCAGATGGGTACACAAGGTAGGTCAGATGAACTGCTTGTTTCAAGTGCTGACAAGGGAAGCCAGGGTGACCAGCCTGAAAGTCAGATATCTGAAGTGGTGTGAGGTAAATCCAATCCCAAACACACAAGGTGAAGAATAGTAAAATGTGTGTCATAATACAAAAATATTCAAAATATTAAGCTCTATTTTTTTTCCAGACAAGTGGCTATATGAGAATCTTGTTACCTACACCTATTATTTGTGTGTCATTAAGATCAAACCCGTAGTATTTAGGAAAACAAATGAATTTTTTCCTCCTCATTCTTTTTTGTGTGCAGTGCCGACACGGATTAGAGCGAATGAATTGTGGATGAGGTGGTATCCAAACCCTTGTTTCATTACAGTCTGTTACACATCTGTTAATCTTTAAGACAAGTAGGTTACAGGAGATGACTCTAAGGCCCTGTATAGAGCCAGTGGGGCTGCCCACAGGGCATAATTCAGTCTCCAGTATGAGTTTACAGGCAAAAAGAACTGCATGATCACAAGGACTCAGTGTGACTTTTGGAGCTGTAAATTAGAAAAGAAAATTGAATACATACAAAGTAGAAATAATTGAAACAGTAGATATGTAACTTCACAGTGGATTAAAAAAATCAATTCTCAGCATAAAGTGGCACATGGTTTTGTGCATTCTAGGAGGAAATCGGAGAAAAAGGCTTATATTAGTTAGTCATTTCTTCAATGCAAGCATTTGTAGATAAAAATGATTTAAGCATTTCAAGAATGGATTGTCATCAACTAATCTTATCAAATCCTCCTGCGTATAAAATGGTCACATTGCATACTGACTGGAGCCAATGTTGGCTTTCTTACATCATTTTGAGTGATATACCAGTGACACTTTTCCATTTATGCATAGGTCTGCTATGCACAGAGCATTTATATAATGTTCCTTACTGTATGAGAGCTCTGGGTTGCATTTATTCACATAGTGGATTTTCAGGCCTTTGTGGATGTCAATGTGATTCTGCATGTTTTAAGGAAAGAGAGGCAAATGCAAGGCACATGCCAGACTCAGGAGGTATCTCTCTTTCTGTGCAGACCGATGCTTGAGTCTAGTATATACTATCAGAGCTTCTTGCACATTGGGCTGAGATTTTATTTGCTACTTTTTTGTGTAAACGCATTTAGAGTTCAGGGTGTGAATAAGGTTACAAGTGTGTCTCAGAATCTAATATAAAGTATTTAATAAGTCCTTTGCTTTAGTGTGCCCAACAGGCTGTGTGAGGAGATTCTAAAACCTTACAGAAAATAAAAAGCTGAGCTTTCCTGGATAAATTCTCCAGTATGGTCAGATTTGTGGATCTCTCATATGTGTGGAACAAACACACACCATGCAACTGAGATCTGCTTTTCAGAGAGAAGGCTAAATCCTCAGTTCCTTTAAACTGACACATCCTCTGTCTAATTTACCTACTGCAGACCCTGTTTGAGTACATATATTTTTTGAGGGAAGAATATATTTTTTTTTAAATTACATCAGCATTCTGTAAACAAGTACAGAATGGAATTTTTTAATGGAAATTTAGGGATTTTTTCTTCAGGTGATTCAAAATCAGAACACCCAAGAAAAGCTTGAAGTGTTTCCATTGGATACGCTATTGCAATTGCTTCAGAAATGCTGGGAATCACTTGTGTCATACTCCCCTTTCTTCTGTGTCCTTCCCTGACATTTCACATGCTTTACTGCCTCCTCTAATGCACTACTGGCTCCTTCCGAGGGAATGTATCACAGGACACGTAGTCTGAGCTGGAAGAAAAACCCACAGAGATCCCAGGAGAACAAAGAGATAAACCATACCCCAGCAAACATGTGGTAGCCCTTCCTTACTGAATGATTTTTGTTTTGTTCCAAACTGGAAAGCTGACACATGTATGCTGTCATGTGTGTTAGTTCCAGTGCTCCATTAAAGGGAAGCTGCTGTTAACATTTCAACACTCTTCATATAATCACTTATGTGATTTATCATCTCCCTATGTTGTTGTCTCTTGTTCACTTCTACAATCCAGGATCCTAAAACAACACGAAGTTTTGCTGATTAAGGGAGACACTTCTGTGAAACCACAGCAAGTTCCCAATATGCCTATCTTGTGGAAATGTTTGCTCTTCTTTTATTCTACTAGATAACCTTCAGTGCAACAGTTTATATCTAAAACTAGCAGTGGTCTGTACATTGCGCCTTACTTTCCATATGCAATTATTTAAATTTTCAGATGTCATTGTTTATATATGAATTTGGTGACAAAAGCAGAATATTTTGTAATTTAGACTCTCAAAAATAGATTAAAGTGCAAGAATTCTGTGATGGAATGAAACCAGAAGTGAAATTCCTTTTTACCTAACAAATGCTTTGCCAACTGCACAGAACATTCCCCTCCTCTGAGAATTTTATCAAGTATATTGTACACGTTCAACACTTCTGCTTAAAAAGCCTTTAACTCTTTCGCCATTGCTGCTAATGCCCTGTAATAACAGGCAGATGTAACAGTAGATTAGAGCAATGTAACCGGGATTTGACTGTTAGAATGGAATTGGAGGAAAGTAATTATGTGGCATCCTTTTTGCCTTTAACTGTCATTTCTGACACTATGAACTTGGCCGAAAATCTGCAAATTGGTGATTTCATACAAAACCAAAGCTGCACTGGAAAAAATGCACAAAGCAATCTGTCCTTGTACTGTTCCAGTCACTTGTAGAAATGAACTTGAAGTGAACATATTTATCCAAATGTTTTCAGACAGCCACACATCCTTCCCCCTCCTACCTCTCCTCCCTCCCACATAAGCACTCTCCATGCGGAGTTGCCAGGATACTGTGAGAAAGGTTGTTTTTACAGGGCTTCCAGCTGTGACCAGGTACAGAAGTGTGATCGCTTTGGAGAGGGCCTCTCTTCACGGGGTTTTCATGCTGTGTTGGCAGGCTCGGGAGATGTGTGTCAGAGGCGAGGTATGGGAGGCATCTCTGTTAGTGCTGTCTGGGTGAGGCTCATGAATACCTGAGAATAGACTGGAGCACATGCTTCTTGAGATCTGCTCCTTCCAGTGTGTCATCCACATTTGTCTCAGTTAAGTGTCACTGAGCTTACCTGGGGTTTCTGGCTCTTGGAGAAGCAGCAAGGAAGGTGCTGATATCAACTACTTTACCATCCAGCAGTGCACAGAGGTCCAAGTGATGCGCTGGACTCATATCCGTGTAGCCAAGTGCCAGAGTTGTCTGTTGAAAAATACGGATTTTGACCCTGTTGGGGGATTTTTTTAGCACAATCTTATTTTTTTATAATACCAATTTGTCAAATTCAGGAAAGTTTCCTAGGGACAGAATGATGTTTTATGATCCCAGGATAATTTGGAGATTGAAGCACAAAACTGGGAAATTGAGATCTCTGGTTCTGATTAAAACCAGGTCTGATTTTAACTTTAAGTAGGGGTAAACTAAACTTTAACTCCACTGAATAAATATAAATGACTCAAATACATGAGCTGAATTATGCCCCAGAGATGTTTGTTCCTCTCCCATTCTTGTAGAAATACCAGGTCATATATAGACCTGTAAAGATGCTGCAGTTAGATGAAATGACCCCCCTGCCATCATACACATCTGCAGCTAGTGCACTAACTCCTGTTTTACTGACTATTTTAGTTTATGAGCTTCTCCCTCCACAGAGTCTTATGAAAAATATAGACAGATTGCCGTTTTGTTTTAAAATAATAGAACAACAACAGAAAAATCAAACTCCAAGTATTTCCAAGGCAGAATTTTTATTTTCAGACTGTTAGACATTCATGGCTCACACTTCAGGAAATGTATTCTGGGAAGTGGTAAATCCCAAAAAGTTTTAGAAATTATAGTGGACAAGCAATTACACAAGAACTGCAGACAGATGCCGTGCAAAAGGGGCTAACTTGGTCTATGGGTGTGTCATCTGTGAATGGGAATGGAAAGGTGATTTTACCTCTTTATAAAGCATTTTTATGACTAACACTTGGGTATTGGCTTTTTTTGTGTGAGCAGGCAAGATAGAACTCATACCTACTTTATGAAACTGGAAACTGTTATTCTTTGTGTAATGGTCCTGGAGACGGTTTTACTCTCATCTGTTTTTTGCTGAGATTACCAGCCTCTCCTTTCATTCTCTTTTTTCACATTGTGTGCTGAAACCCTTTGACATTGTCCTGCCATCTTATATGATACAGCTCTGCGTGGCCTGATAGATTCATCCGGGTAGTTGCAGTCTGTAAACATGCACACCACTTATAGAGAGAATGACAGCATAGGCACTGACAAAAATGATAAGGACATTTTTCATTCAAAGGGGACATTTCCCCTTTTTATTTGTCATGTGATCCAGAGCTGAAATCCAGGGGGCTAAATTGCTTTACAAGAATTCCACTTCTCTTTTCTCTAGTTTGTCTTTGATTAACTGAAAATAAATTCCCAATCAAAACTAACTAACAGAAAATCCGCTTGCTTAGCTGTCTCCACTGTGCCAGCAATGCTGCTGAGGGTAAGTTCAGCTGCACTAGTTTGACACCGGCTGTCTTGGACACCGTCAAGGGCGGCACAGTAAGAGCCAGTGGCAAACTGCATTGAACTCCCAAGTGCTGTGCTTAAGCCAGACTTGCTTTATGGCCCTCTGAGGTATACCTGAACTCTGTGGCTTATGGCAGGGCAAGTTATGTGAGTAAATCAGGTAGATCATGCCCAGACAGTCTCCCCCTTTACCTACCCCATCAGTTCTTGTGGTGATATCAATGTGGTCAGCATTAAATAGGCATTAAGTAGACAAGTTGCTTATAGGTCCCAAAAAAAGCTCAGTGTCCCATGAGGGAAGGACTGATCCATTATGTCAAGTACCTGAACTCACCCTGCCCTTTGAATGGGAAGGGGCTGTGCTATACAGATACAGGGATAGTACAGACAGTGCTGCAAACACACACACCTTGCAATATAGGCATAGCAACGTCTAAAACTTTCACCACTGACTTCTTATGAAAAGAGCTTGAGAATTCAGTGTTTTGTGGTGACAGTGAGCAAACAGACACTGGAAAGGTATATTGGTAAATCAGCTAAGGGTTAATTTACTCTTCTGAAAGGACATCCTGATACCACATGGATATGTTCCAAACTTCATAGTGATATCTGAGAATCAAATGCAAATGGTTTATGCACTTTAGGGGCCCCCATACATCATTACTGCCAGCTTAATCCTTTAAATGTCTAAGCTCTCTATGCTGTTTCAGCACCAGTCTCACCCCTGACCTGATGAGAAATGAGGAACCCTAGCTCATGCTAAAGCTTTGGAAGGGAGTTCTTGGAGCCAGTATGTCTCACCAGCCCAGTATGTGCTGTAGGCAATTGCCAAGAGGGGCAAGACATGGTCATGTCCTAGTGCCAGCAATGCTCCAGAGACACGAAAGATTTGGAATTAGCTTCTTGCTCTGCCTAGAGCTAAAGACAGGAAGCTTCTTCTTGAAATGTGTTTAATTAAAAGTCTGTTGTTATTTGTGTAGTAGAGAAAAACCTCTTTCCCTCTCCTCCCTTTCTCCTTCCCCTGGCGCCTTGGCACCGTTCCTGTCTCCTAGAGTAAGCAGTAACTGGGAGGTAAGGCACTCAGCTGGTACCTCAACTTTCACCTACCCACGGTCAATAATATAAAAAGGTACAGTATCCTAATTGACTGTCAGTCTGGATAACAGCAGAGCCCCTCAGTAACAGTGGCAACACCACTGCTGACTGTGGCCGAGGTTGAAGACTACTCAACTGCTAGCAGTTGGCAGATTCTCTCTGTGATGACGTGCTGACAGAAGAAGTAGGTCTCAGTCCCTAAATCCAAGGCAGGGCAGTTGTGTCCATAGCAAGTGCGGACGGTTAGGCATCTAAGCCTTTTTTCTTTTCTCTGCACCTCATTCCTGAACAGGTTAGACATACTTCAACTTGATTTCTGAAGATCTCCTTGCATTGCTGGTTTTTCCCAGGAAATGGAAGGACATAGGAAGACAGGACAGGATTACCCCTCAGCCTCAGGGCACCTAGGAATTGGACGCTGAACCCCCTGAGTTTACCTGAAGATCTAAGTATCAGCCAACAAATGAACGACACCTAATCCTATAGTAACAAATCCCAAAAAATTCAGGCGCTAACCTGCTCCCCCTGCCCATGCTTCTTTCTATAGCAAGGCAAGAAGTTCAATAGAGAAGTGACACCAAATTCACTGTAGCATAATTTCAATGAAGCCAGTGCAAGATCAACCTATCCCTTAATGTTTTGTCCTATAATCTATTTGTGACCCACTTTTCTTATTGTCACTTTATCCTTTTAAGGGAAGGGAATCTCAAATTACTGAGACAGTTATCATTGATACAGTTAGTACTTGATGGTCTTGGCTTGCCCTGGTCTGAGGAGCCCTGAACTTCACTAGGAAAATGGCTGATCAGCTCTGGCTGTACTTTAGACCCATATTAGGCTCTGCATCACAGAAAGTTACTTGTGAACTCTAAACCCATTCAAGTGAAATAACACGGTCACAAGCTGACATGTAGTAGGCCAGCCAACTCTGCTCTCTGCTCTCTGCTCTGCTCTGGCCAGCCTGCTATTGCATGACCAACTTAAAAAAAAATGGTATTGTTGCTATTAGCACGTTGTGACATCACAAGGTACAAAGACACCCTGTCTGCCAGGGTACAGCTGGTGGCATCCTCAGTTCTGCAACAACTGGTTTGTAAAGTCATCTGCAATACTCCTTGGTGAAGCATGGGTTAATCTTGCCCAGTGAGATGCAGCCTTCTGTAGGCTATGTTTGGGGAGTCCCTGACAGACATGTCTTGGCATCCTCTGGGTCTGTGTAGAGGCAAGAGAAGAGGTCTGGACCACTCCTGTGTGCTAGGACTCAATCCTGCCTGAAAGGGCCCAAAACTGGGATGAGGTCCCTTGCACCCACTTCAGAGCCAGCCAGACAGGGCCTGGATGGAGCAGGTCACTGGTAGATCCAGTGACACAGTTCTCTGGAGGCATTAATTCATTTCACTGTGCTGCTTGTGTGTGTGTGCATATGTGCTCTGTGGTTGGTGACCATGATGTCTGTATATTCACAGCCATGGTTTAATTAATCCTCTTATGGATAGAATCTACCATGGCATTAAAATAGCAAATATTTTTAGCCTGTTTAAGGAGTCAGTCCTGCCCACTCACATGAAATACTTTAGAAGGCAATTTATCTACTGCAGGTATCTAGGATGACAAAAGAAACTGAGGTTTAGATTATAGTAATTAAAACTTGCTGAGCAAATGAAGCCCTGTGTGAAGGGTCAAGAATAATTGGTGACTTCAACTTTTAGAGAAAAAGAACAACTATTTTGCTACATGCCAGTCCTCCTCCCTACCCCCAGGGCAGAGGTCCTACTGCTTTTGATTGTGACTTTTATAAAGGTGTGAAAATAAACCGTGTTAACTGCTGAGTTCCCACGGCAAATCCACAAGGACTGAGGAAGAAAATACCCTGAGAGAGGCAGGATTTTACATAAGCATTATGAGCAGCATCACTCACCTCTTTCTGTTTGTCAGACAGATTTGTACCTCCTCAGAACCGTTAGGACAATAGCACACATGAATTTCTTCATAAGTGCACAAGCCCTGGTAAAAACTGAAAAGTAAAGTGAGTTGCCCTTTGCCCTCTCTCAAAGAAATAACAAACTCAAACTGGATGTCTGCTGCCGATTTGCCTTTATGTTCATGACGTAAGTATAGAAAAGACCTTTAAGGACACCTGAGTATTTCTTCCTGACTACAGATAATGTCTTTAGCAATACTTCATGCCTTTTCTTTGGTTTCTTAGAACCAAAATAGATCCTTACCCTGAAGCTCATATTTTGCTTCCTACAACTCAGCCAACTTCCACTTTGCAGAAGGAAGAGCTCAAAGGTTGCATGTGTGTGAGTCCAGGGGAAGTGCCTAGTGAGGTGGCAGTGGGAATGACAGCCTTTCAAATGGCTAGGGGAGCACTGAGCTGTGGTAACTACTGTGCTGAAACTCTGTTGGAGGAAGAGTATTCAGAAACCGGTATAATTGAGAGTTTTTAATCCTTTCCATTGCAAGGGACTTTCTCTGAAGCCTTTTACGACCATTTCCTTATTCAGGGCAAATACACAGCTCCTGATGAGAAAATTATTTTCTGAACATATATTATTTCCTTGGGATAGAAATTCAGCAAATGTTGGGGGCAGGGGCACGGAACCAGTGCTTTTATAATAAAAGGATATCATTAATGAAATTTAACCCACCTCAGCATATCAAGGAAGTAGCTGTTAATGTTTTAGGATATATTGAATATTTACTTTTCATTAATATTATTAAATGGAGGAAAATTAATTTTATGCATGCCTGATCAGGATAAAGTCAATTTTGCCTAAAATCCATGTGTGGCAGACTATCAAGCTAAGCACTTTGAAGGAGGACAAAACACAATTTCCAGTATGGAGGCAGACAAGACGAGGCAGAGAGAATCATTTTCCTTTGGAACTGATTATACATTTCCAATTGAAAGCAAAAGGCAGCTTATCCTGACTCACATGGGTAGACATATCCACAGCGTGTATACAGCAGCCAGTCTTAAAGAGACTTTTGAAGCCCTCCTTGACTTGTCTTTGCCATGCCATCCACTGTTCAGCCACATAATGTTTCCCCCTCTCCCCATCCTTGCTCCAGCTGCAATGGGAATCAGGGGAAGAGGAAGAGTCAGGGAAAAGGTGCAACTGCAATTAGAGGTCTCTCTTGCCTCACTGAAGATGCCTTTCCAGCTCCCTTCTTGACAACCAGCAGTTTCATCTTAGAAGCTTCTCTGGACCACCCTTGCCCCTGCACCTTGCCACCCTGTGGCCATCCCTTTACAGCAGCCTCTCACCAAAGCTGGAGTAGGGAGGATGTAGGATCATTGGCTCTGTTGCCATCTGAGGGTTGGACTGGCACTGCAAGAAACCAAGACTGGGGAAAGACACAGACTCCTCTACCTCAGTACACCTTTCCATTTGCTTCTTGCATGTCCTTGAGTCCTCCTCGCCACCTTTACCTTCATGAGCACAGATCAGCTGAGGGTTGAGCTGGTGAGACAGTCTTTGCGACAGGGACCAGAGCCCTTTAGGTCAGACCTACAGGATTATGGCCGTGAGAGCAGAGAATCACCTCAGGGAAAGGGAGAAGGGCTCAACAGGCTCCCTTATTGTACTTCTGCTGGTTTGTTATATTGTGATGCTTCCTGTCAGCATTATGCTCATAAAGGGTCTCTCGTCCCCAAACCAATCTGCTTTTCTCCGGAACATCATCTGCTCTAGTAAGAGAGAACTCATCTCCTCAAATCCAGTTTCTTTTGTCTGTAGCCCATCATGGCTGCAGCAACTCCTCTGCTGTTATTTATTTGCATTCTGCTGAACTGAGTAGAATTCGAGTCTCAGCTGCTAAAAACAATGCTAGGGCACTCAGTCACATGGCGTTGACTGGATTCCTGATGGATGGTCCTGGAATAATACCCTGGAGTGGCTCTGATCAAAGCTCTGCCATCATTATCTTCTGCAGGTTTTGAAGGCATCCCTTCGGTAGGCTGCATGGTCAGTCTAATCACTTTTTCTCAGAAAGAGAAAATCCATGTTTCCGTACACATTTTGAACAGCCTCTGTGAGATGGAGATTTTAATTGTATTGAATATCAGCTGAGTATTAAAATACATGAAAAAAGACTTGGAAAGTGTCAGAGATTCACTAATGGAAATTAAAACAATATGCATCTCTAGTTAGTACTGAGTGAAACATCAAACATCTGCTGCAGGTTATTATAGGAAGAGAAGCCAAATGAGGATGGCAAATGTGTACTCTCAGCTGCAGGGGCTGGAAGGAGACAGTGTGTAAATGCCATTTGGGGGAATCCTTGCTCGCTCTGCATTGTTCCTTGGGAAGCCAGGGGCTTTTGTGCTGGACTCTTCAGCTCCTGAACAGAGCTGTGCACAGCAAGGAATCGGCAAATGGGCTGGAGATACTGGGGAAAGGGCCTGGCTGTGGGGACCAGAGAAAAAGGCAGCAGAGGTAGTTACCTACCTAACTGTGCAGGGATCAGGCAGGGGAGGCAAGATGGATCCCAGATTGATTCAATTTGCTCTCCATTGTGGAAATTAATTAGTTGATTGAGAGAGAAGAAAGGCTCAGTAGAGGTGCTTCGGCACAGGACAGGCAGTGGGGAACAGATGCTTCCTAAGGAATGGCTCTGAACCTAGCAGTCTGTAAGCTGGGCACTGAGGAATACTTACAGTGTATCCTTATGACAATTAATTTTTTTTCTGCTGGTTGTTGTTCAGGGCTCAGGGTAATATATTGTTCAGATCCCGCCATTAATTAAGGGCATCTCTTCAGTGTGAGGCACCCTGGAAACAGAGTAGGTACAGATAATTCCAGGGGTGAGGAATAGCAGGATTCCTTGGACCAAGTGTTTTCAGATTCAGGGTCTAATCCTAACTTCTCTGAGGCTGTAGGGCATGGCTCAGGCCCAGAAGCAACCAGATTACAAGAGCATCCATAGTCAATAGAGCCAATGTCAGACCTCATACGCATGCGACGCACAGCTGAGTGAGGGCACCTCATGACAATGGGCTCATTGCGCCTGCCACATAAAATCTGCTACATCTGCTCTGACAAAAAGCCATCCTTATGGCTGAGACAGTCCTATCCATCTCTGCATGTTGAGGGACAGGTAGTTCTGCTCAAGTCACCAAACTCTGTACTCTTCAATTTTCCAAGCTTCAAAATAGAGATAAGGAGGTTTCCTCAGGACAGTCACAACACACACTTCAAACATGGGGCTTCCTCATTTACTCTTCTCCTTATGTTTTCACATTGCAGGCTCTAGTACATGCAGTCCCATAGAGCGAATGTAACTATGGAGATAAAAGCGACAGGAGGTATCTTCAACCCCTGGAGGTGCAGCAGGCGAAGGCAGTGTGTTAAACTGCCTGTAAAACCCCTTCTAGCCCAGGTCTGCATGGCGTAGCGAGCACCAGCACTTACAAAATGTCACAATTTCACACTAGCAAGTTTCAAGAACCTGCATTTTCCCTTGGGGCTTGTAATTTTAAAATACTTGAAATACATTTGTATTGTGTTTATCCTCTCTTTTTTCACATCAGGGAAACCTGTCAGCAATTTGCTGTGGGGATAGGTAGAAGGGATGGGAGGAGTGTGTTGGAAATACTAGAAAATCACCTGCCATCTTCATCAGCTTGAGGCGCAATAACACATCAAGCCAAGGGCAGCTCAGTGGTGCTTACCCTCATGACAAGGCAGAGCTTTAGTGTAGCACCTAAAGATACATGTATATAGAAGTAGCTGAGGCTGCACCACCTCAGCTTTCAGCTTTTCCCTTTTAGGCAATGTCAAACTAGTCAAACAAACCATAGAGCAATTTTGTCACTTGGGAATGGGCAAACTGGCTTCTTTCTGCCACAGATCTGACTCAGAGGTCTTTCCAAGGGATTGTTCATTGCAGCTGGCAATGCTTTAGAAACAAATCCACAATTTTCAGTGGGATAGTGATGGAACACTAGAAAATTCCTCCCCTGTCTATTCACGAGGAGCCACATGGAGAAAACAAGGGGCAACAGGTAAAAGTTGCACTGGGAGAGGTTTCATCTCAAAGTGAGAAAGAATTTTTTTACAGTGAGAACAGTCATTGACTGGAACAATCTCCCCAGGGACGTGGTAAATTCCCCATCACCAGAGGTTTTCAAGATGTGATTGGACAGGGTAGATAATCTCCCTTTCCCATGAAAGGTTGGACCAGTTGATCTTTGGAGGTCCCATCCAACCTGGCCTGTTGTATGATTCTAGGATTTTGTTCCTACAATATGAATCTTTGCCGATTCAATAGCTTTGGGGATTTGATATCTTTGAATTTTTGTCCTGCTCTCAAATTTCATTGAAATTTCTTGGTTTCTTCAAGTTTCTGAGAAGTGACAGAGAGAGATATGCATGGACCAGCAAGAGGGACGTGTACAGCAATACAGGGTTCTTTTCCTTAGAAATCAGGCTAAAAATTGAAAAATCAAAATATGGAAAAACTTGTTACAGGTGCTTTTGCTTCAGAAACTGGAACTTTAAAAGTTGCAGTATGTACAGTGAACTTCTTTGCCTTCATTCACATTCAAACATGTTGTACATTTTCACATACTCAATAGCGTGCTGATTAGGCTTGGCCTCAAATGAATGTGTCAGTTTGAAACCTTATAACATGCACAAGAGAAATGAGAGAAAGACTTTGTACGTGTTTTCTTGATTAGACATCAGTTTTCCTTTGAATGCGGAAGCCAAAAATCAAGTTAGCTAACAGGATGCTCTGCATGACTGACTCTTCCAAGGAACTTAGCAATCAGCATCATGTCAGTTAATTATGATTAAATGGCTGACAGAGAAATCGCTCTTGTCAGTTAATGTTGAAAGTTGCTGGCTAGTCAGTTGTGTCAGGTTAGTGAAGTCATTAAATTGTGATAAACCAGGTCCCATTTCGGGAAGCATGCACAACAAACATGGGTGCCACCAAATGATGGAGCTGGCAGTCTATCTTCTGCCAGGGCAGAGTTAATGAGAGAGAACTGGAAACTTGTTTGTTATTGTAACGTTTATTTGAAGTAGATAAAAGATGTCATACATAACTGTGTGATCAATTTTAGTTTTCTAGAATTTGACTAATGTTTTGCGATCCTTGCACATACGCTCTTCCTGGGTCTGGCTATCTGCAAGGTACATAAAAGTCATGGCAGAGAAAGGCAGTGAGTAAATGTGATATCCAGCAAAATTACATCATATTATCATATGCAGGTTTTTACTTTGTTTAGTTTTAAATTCAGGATCAGATCAGGGTAAAAATGTCATGATTTAAGCAAGGATTTCAGCTAGACATTTTTCAGAGAACAAAAAGCAATGAATCAGACATGCAAAGAGTAAATAAGCTGTTCTTCTTGCTCTCCTCAAGGTGTGAGTAAAATGTATTGGCCTGTTACTCTTATTTTTGTATGGAGATTATGGAGTTGTATTCATTCTCTTCCCACAACTCACCCACATTGAACACATGGGTCATGCAAAAATACTTGCACAAAATGCAATAAACACCTCACAAAGCCATTTGCAAATTAGATGCCAATGACACCACCATTGATCTTTTATTTCAGCATGCATTCATGTAAAAAACCTAAAGGAATAGGCCTGCTGTGAATCTTAATGTGATTATCCTTTTGTTAAGGAAACCGAAAAAATGCTTTTGTTTTGCCCCTGAACTTTGGTATTTCAAAGGTACTTTAACATGAGTGCTATAAATTCATAAAACTCTTTTTTGACACTACTGCATGGGCACGTTTTTTATTGTCCCCATAATAACATGAAGCTTGCTTCTTGGGAAGAATCCTTCAAAAATCTGAGTGATTTAAGGATAAGAAGAGAGCAAATTTAAACCAGGAGCTGTCTGCTACACTTTCCTCAAGAAAAAATAAATGAGGTTTGAGTTTGTCCTGCTCCACGGAGGAACAAAAGGGGAGGAATTCTCCAGTCTTCTGTCATTATTGCAGAGGGATCTGGACAGGCTGGATCAATGGGTTGAGGCCAACTGTATGAGGTTCAACAAGGCCAAGTGCCGGGTTCTGCATTTGGGTCACAACAACTCCAGGCAATGCTACAGGCTTGGGGAAGAGTGGCTGGAAAGCTGCCCGGCGGAAAAGGACCTGGGGTGGTGGTTGACAGCTGGCTGAACATGAGCCGGCAGTGGCCAAGAAGGTGGCCAAGAAGGCCAATAGCATCCTGGCCTGTGTCAGGAACAGTGTGGCCAGCAGGAGTAGGGAGGTGATTGTGCCCCTGTACTTGGCACTGGTGAGGCCACACCTCGAATACTGTGTTCAGTTTTGGGCCCTTCACTACAAGAAGRACATTGAGGTGCTGGAGCGTGTCCAGAGAAGGGCAACGAAGCTGGTGAAGGGTCTGGAGAACAGGTCTTATGAGGAGCGGCTGAGGGAGCTGGGGTTGTTTAGCCTGGAGAAGAGGAGGCTGAGGGGAGACCTTATCGCTCTCTACAACTACCTGAAAGGAGGCTGTAGAGAGGCGAGTGTTGGTCTCTTCTCCCAAGTAACAAGCAATAGGACAAGAGGAAATGGCCTCAAGTTGCACCAGGGAAGCTTTAGATTGGATATTAGGAAAAATGTCTTCACCGAAAGGGTAGTCAAGCATTGGAACAGGCTGCCCAGGGAAGGGGTGGAGTCACCATCCCTGGAGGCATTCAAGAAACGTGTGGATGTGGCACTTCAGGAGATGGTTTAGTGGGCGTGGGTGCTGGGTTGATGATTGGACTTGGTGATCTTAAAGGTCTTTTCCAACCTTAATGATTCTATGATTCTATGATTATCCCACTAAAATTATTGCTTTATTTCTACCTATCCCCACAGCACATTGCTGACAGGTTTCCTTGACGTGAAAATAGAGAAGATAAACACAATACAAATATATTTCAATTATTTTAAAATCATAAGCCCCAAGGGAAAATGCAGGTTCCTGAAACTTGCTGGTGTGAAATTGTGACATTTTGTAGGCACTTGTGCTTGCTACACCATGCAGACCTGGGCTAGAAGGGATTTTACAGGCAGTTTAACACACTGCCTTTGCCTGCTGCACCTCCAGGGGTTGAAGAGTTTAGAGGATCATGGCTTATAAGCACCTGGTCCCCAGCTTTAAGCGACAGAGAAAAGGTTGAACTGTGTGTTCACAGTCAGTAGCTGCTTGCGAGAAGTGGATCCTGTTTGCCCTCCTGCTTGATTTGATGTAAGCGGGGGAGACAGGGTATGCTCCTGCTCAGACCATGCTCTCTGACTGCTCTTTATACCCAGACAGCCCAGCCTGGGTGCCAGTACCACAGTCTGCGGTGCTGACCTGTGCTTCCAGTGCATCAGAGCTAAACATTGGACTTCATTTTGTAAGACAACAGAAGACCTGCGAGGATGGGTGCAGGAATTTTACTATGCTCAGGCAAGTTTGGGAATGGCCAAACTTGTCCAGACACACATCGACAGTTCCTGTGTCCCCGAGACTAGACGGCTTCTGTGCCCCCATCCCTCTGGGTCTCAGTGCAAAGAGTATAAAGTAGTCCAAAGCTTTCTTGTAGCCCTGGAGGTCACTGTCCATAAATGCAGTGTATAGATCCTTTGAATGGGAAGGAACCAGCTGGGGGCTGCGAAAGGTTAAACAGCATCGCTTCACCTCTGGTCCTGGTAAAACACAAGATGTGATTAGGGGTCTTTGCATGTACTACTGCTGGCCAAATATAGATTAAAAGGGATTCAAGCTCTTCATCTCTCCTTTCAGCAGAGAAATTATATGTTTTACAAGGAAAATATAATGGTTTGAAGTTGCATACACATATGCATTTGTGAATTAAAATTCTCTGAATGGCATTATTTATTGAATGCAGGTAAAATAATAATGTAGGGAAAACTACAGTTACTTCCATTTGTCAGAAGTTACCTTGCTGGCTCTGTTAGCCTGTCAGGTGTTGAGTATTCCTTCTTTGTCCAAATTTAGCCATGTTTCATTTTGGAACATGTGAACTGTGCAGCTGAAGTCCTGCAGTGCAGCTGGACACTGACTCAAGGTTTCGATGAATGTTTGTGTGGAGACTCTGTATGGCTGGAGACTTGAGTTGATTTCCATCTGCTGCAGATAAGGGGGCTTCCTAGGGATGCTTCAGGTGGCAGGTTACCATAGCATCAGGCTTCCTCGGATGCCAACGTAGCATTATGTTGTTTCACTTGTCTTAGCAGGACCAGAGAAGTGATGTGCACATTATGTTGCATTTCTCAATGTAGTCAACTGTGGTCTTGTATGAAACAGTCAGTACCCACAAATCATGGGTATCGTGCCATTACCTAAGGGTAGAAATGGAGAGAGGAGGTTCTGCCATTACTCGTGAATGAAGATGAGCCTAGAAATGACAGTGACACTGATCAAAAGTGAACTTCAGTGAGCTGTTTGCCAGAAAATGTAAGGTCAGGTAAAGAAGCTACATTAGACTCTTAAAAGTTGCAGTTAGGGCATCTTTTCACACTTGTATTTTGTGTCAGGCTCACAGGAGCTAAGGGAAAAATTTCTGCTGTGCAGGAGCTCAGTAAAAAAGTAAAAAAGAGTTCTTACCTGGCAGCAGAAGTTTCTGTGACCATAAGGTCAGTGGAAAACAGAAATAAGGATTCAAAATAGTCCTATTTTTGGACTTCTTATATTCTACCCTGGATTTATGACCGACGACTACTTTTAGAAAGATGATGTTCATATTCTTAACAAATTGCTGACATTCTCCTTTTGTGATACAGTTGAAATGCCCAATAAAAGCAAAGATTTCACATGGTATAAATGTTCGTCACTACTCCTTGTATGTTTCATATTAGGGGATCAAAATCGTACCATCCTGACTACCATTTTTTTTCTTCTCTTGAATTTCATTCTGATTTCAATACAGTCTGCCTCAAAACCCACCAAAACCAATTAATTATAGCTTATGACAATTTGGATGTCCTTGTTTTGAGCATTCTAATACATGAATCTGCGTAGCCAATGGGTCATAATTTAAAGACAGGATTTGCTAAAATGGCATGGAAGTCTAGGATAAAATTTCCAACACTGCAAAACTACTCTCCAGTTTTACTTTTGTTTGTTCTGGATTATTAAAAAAAAAATGTGTTCCATAACCAAAAAAAAAAAAAAAAAAAAAGGAAAGATTAAAAGTGGAGAAGACTACGCTTCCTGTAAGCAGGGAATCATACACTCATTCTTCGCAGACAGAGAAAGCGAGAGCACATGTGGAGAGAAAGTCAGAAATTTCCCCAAAGAAGCTTTCTGTCCTCTCTCATTCCTACCTGTGAAGAAGGGCCAGAGACAACTCAAGAAAAGCAGATGCATTACCAGAAGTCCCAGCAGCACAAAAGTTTGGGAGACTGCCCAAGCTGTTTCCAGTGTAGACCATTTGCTGTCCTGTAGGTCCTATGAAGTCTGATATTTCTGGCTAGACCTAAAGTGGGAAGGATGTTGTGAAGCTTTATAATTTTGCATCAGCAGCTTTTAGCTATCCTGTCATGAAGTACTATGTATTTGTTACCTTTGTGTCTTTCCTTATCAGGTTGGATAAGGATGTATATATTAAACAAGATCATGTACATATTAAAATCCAAAATGAAATTTTCAGTGGACTTGAGATTCCCCAGGATCACTATGATCACTATTTGAAAGCTCTGTAGCTTTGATACCCTGTCCCAGGTGGGGAATCCAGCAGTTGCTCTCGTTAAATTTCATATCGTTGGTGATTGCCCAGCTCTCTAGTCTATCCAGATCTCTCTGTAAGGCTTCTCTACCCTCAAGGGAGTCCACAGCTACTCCTATTTTAGTATCATCAGCGAACTTACTTAATGTACTTTTGATTCCTGCATCAAGATAGTTTATAAAAATATTAAAGAACACTAGTCCTAAAATTGAGCCCTGGGGAACCCCACTGGTGACTGGCCATCAGCCTGATGTAACCCCATTTAGTATAACCCTTTGAGCCCGACTCCTTAGCCAATTGCTCACCCAAATCCAAGTACTATGGACTCGTCCAGCTGTATGCTGGACAATTTGTCCAGAAGGACACTGTGAGAGACAGTATCAAAAGCTTTGTTAAAATCCAAAAAACCCCACATCTACTGGCTTCCCTGATGAAGCAAGCTTTCCAAATCAGGTCTATTATTAATGTAGCATAGCAGGTAGAGCTTTGCACTTTGTTCTTTACATATTGAAATGTCTTCAGAGTCCAAACATATAGCAGTGGTAAAGACCCACAAAAAAATAAGTAAAAGTAAGTCATAAATGACTGTGATAGTAGCAGTGATAGCCCAATGATACCTGTCAAGGAGCATCAAAAGCCAAGCTGCTCCATGAGGGAGAGCAAGCCAGGGGCCAAGGGCGTCTACAGCACAGACCGGGCCAGGGCACTGACCCACAGGATCTGAGCAGGGGTGGGGTGGTGACAGTGATGTGATCCACTGACAGTCCCAGATGAGATGAGATGAGATGAGATGAGATGAGATGAGATGAGATGAGATGAGATGAGATGAATAGCAAGGGTTGGAGTGCAACCAGGAGGAGAGACAGGACTGGAGGCAAGGAACAGAGATCCCATATCCAACCAGGGTTGATCCAGGAAGCTCAGGCAGCCAGTCAGGACAGTTGGGGAGGCCAGGCTGGTGGTAGGACTAACTATAACACAGGTCCAAGGTCCATGCAGGAGACCTGGCTGGGCATAGCCTATGTATGACACAGCCCAAACTAGGATACTCCTGGGCCCACAGACAGAGGGATTTTGCTTGAGGGCTCAGGTGACACTGGTCAGTGCAACCAAGCCTTATTGGAGTCCCCAGGGACCTGACAATATCTTCCTTTTCCCTACGACGTCTGCTAGTGTCCTTGTTTAACAAGAGGCTTTGCATAACACTCTCCAAAAAATGGGCCAACATTTAGATGCAACTGAACTTTAGAAGACAATGCTTTATTTCAACTTTTCTGCAGTAAATATTATTTCTGCAATAATCAAGGCTAAGTAACAAGAGTATGAGAACAGTATGTTAAGCCTTTGCCTCCTTAGAGTCTCTAAGAAAGGCTTGTCACAGTTTGGTGCTATGGTCTCTCTAGCTGATTAAACAAACCCTTCCTAGTGTGGGTTATGAAACTTAAAAAAAAATCTAAGATAATTCACTGAAAGGATTATGGATACAGTGTTAATAATTGCAGTATGGCTATATTTACTACAATTACACCAAGAATTATCATTCAAATGAGAAATATGAGGCATGTACAACTGCAGAGTCATGACATACTGTGCATATCATGGCTCAAGCAACTGAATAATATTGACATTTGTCAGCCCGTATCTTTATCTCTTTCCCTTTGCTTGCGCTCTTTTTTTATTGTATACCAGGTCTTTCTTTCAGCATCCAGAATGAACCATTAGAGAAGAAAAATACTGATGTAGTTTTGCTTTTTATAGCAAAATATCTAGGAATAAACTGTATGACAATGAATGCAACATCTGAGGAAGTATTGTATTTCAAAATGTTATGTGTAAGTGTATGTGTGGGAGGTGGCTTCGAAATTTAGACTACTCCAGCAGAACAAAAAAGTCTGAGTAATGCTATTTGCATTCACGCTATTTCATTTTATTTTTTTGCCTTTCTTTGTTACCGCTGTTTTTACATTGCAGGGAAATTAGTACTAAGGGACTGACTTCCATTTTGGTGTGCAAAATTGATTAGGTTCTACCCCTGGAACCATTTAAATTAGTTGTCCTGGGGGCCTGAAATACAATGCTATTAAAGCAGGAGAAAATTCTCAAGACCTCATGTCCTAAGTTAATAACAAGTCCTGTCAAACTAAAGCATATCCGACTCTTTCAGTGTGGACAAATTCTCCAGCTTTCAGTTTCAGCAAACGTTTGCCATTTGAACAACATTATTTTGGTTGTTAGGATTTTTTAAGTAAAAATTATAGAGCAGCAATGTTCCTTTCAAAAGGCAAAACCAATGGAATAAATGACATTAGCATGTGCAACTGCAGTCTCGTGCATACGACTGTATTAAACATTTTTGCAATGCAAAGTCATCTGCCTGCAACAGCTCAGCTTTCTAAGCTGATAACATTTTAGTGAGAAAATAACTTTAATAATCCCCCTGAACATCATATGCACACACAAATTATTAGATTAGGCTGTCCTAGTTATTTGGTTATTACAAGGCTTCTGCAGGAATCACACTCAAGCCACAGGAAAACACCGATTAAAAAAACCCAAAGCCTAAACATAGCATAATTACCACAGGGAAATCAGTGATTAAACAATAATATTTAAAATAAATGGCAGTGTTGAAAGGCTTTTCCAAACTGTGTTTTAATCATGTTTGTCTCTGTTAAGCCTTAAAGATAAATAGACAAACCAGTATAAAACACGGGAACTGCTCTTCCAATTAGGAGGCTGTTTGCAGCAAGAAAGAGGACAGAATGTGTCATGGAACCCTACGTCTTTGTAGTTTCTGAATTGAACCCCAAGTTAATGTCATTGGATTCTTCTCCCCTATATTTCTAGCTTCCCCTTCCTCCCCCCTTCGAATGCCCGACCTTGCTTATTGGATCTATTTAGCTAGCAGGTATTCTTTATCTTAGTTCCCTCTTCGGTGGATGGAAATTGATACTTCCAGAGAGACAATTCATCCCTATGGCCAATCAACATCTAAAGAAGATGGGATGAAGTCTACCCTGGAGCTGCCTATGTGTTCAGATGGTGAGCTGAATCCTCCCCCTATCATTCACATAGCCGAGGACTGTTCCTCTGACAGCAGCTGTACCACTATTTCAAATTGGACAGAGAGCGAATAACTTACCAGCCAGATAATGTGCTTCTTCATTCTCGCCAGTGACTGACAATATACCAGAGGCATCTAAGGCATAGCTCCTTTTGTCCTCTTCCTTGCTACAAAATTCATGAATCTTGCTTTCCTTTCTGTGCAGCAGAACAGCTCCCATTTGAGCTTTAAAACTCCTTCTCTCCCCAGCCCTGCCCGTGGCCTGGTATAGATATTCTGGGAGATATAGAAAAGATACAGTGGTATCCTCTCAGGCTTGGGAAGGTATTTAAGGTGTATTTCCCTCTTCCCTCTTCCCTCACAAAGCTTCCAATGGAAAGGCTGGCATGTTTGTTTTTTTTTTTTAATATTCCTGCAGCTACCAAGGCATTTTTTTAAAGCATTTGAGCCTGTCAGTGTGTGCTTGGTGGACTCTGAAGAAACTCCTGTGCACAGTCCCTGTATGTTCTCATTGTAGCTCCTGAATCATGTTTGGACCCAGGTTGGAGCTAGATACCTCCCTGCATGTAGAAAGAGATATTCTGGGCATAAGCAGAACTCAGCTGCCCAGAAAACATTGAAGTTAAACAATGAAGCACCTACTTAACTTATCTCCAGAGTTAAGCAGCAGCTGAACAAGGCAAAAGTGTTTGGACTTATGCACCCAGATCTTTTATGTATCTATGAACAAAGGGATATTGGACAGAGAAGAAAGATTAATTAAACACTCCGCTCAAGCTAATTGTTATTCTTTTGTACAGCCATTGGGTGCAAAAGAAAAGAGTAAATACTTAGAACTGTGTTGTTAAGAAAGRCCAAGAGCTAAACTTGAGTTGAGTTGAAAAAAGGAACATAGTATGATATAGCAGATTACTTCAAAGGCCATTGGATCTAATACAGTCATGAGAAGTCACCTGCCCTGTAAAAGGGGGCAAAAAATTGTGGCAATGGAAAATTGGTGCCAGTGCACCTGCTGCATTGCAGCACCAGTGCCAACAGGAACGCTGACTTGCAGCCTTCAGGAAGATTTATCGAGGAGTACTCTAAAAATAACAGCCCTCAGATAAGAATGCAAAGAGTTCCCCAAGAGCTCAGCAGATCCTCTGTGGAGACCATCCTGCGCAGGAAAGGCTGCTGTCAAACATGCTGGGCAGCTCTGAAGATATTCACTAAGGATAAGAACCCTTTCGCTGAGGATGCTGTGTGCCCCCTTCCTCTGGTAAAAGCATATTAATATCAACTGGATGGCAATGATGGACTTTGATGGGATGTGCACGAAACGGATATGGTGAGCATGTTTGTTGAAGCCTGCTTGCGKCTTTTTCTGCGCTCTTCTGCAGTTAGTTGGAAGCTAGGGATGTTAAACAGATGTGGGTTTGTTAGTAACAGGAGGCTATGAAGGCTTTTTTACTTTGCTGCCCTCCCACATTAGCACCACGTAATGTAATGTTTGTGCCTGTGACAAGTCCTGTGGGAGTAGGGCTGAATGGCTGTGCCCCCCTTACTCCCTGCTGCCCCCACATTTCAGACTGGGTCTACGGCTGCTTTGGCACACAAGAAGCATGTTAAAGAAGCAGCCTTTAAATTTTAATTTCCATACTTTAAAGTGATTTTGTGTAGGAGGTTTCTGCACTTAAGCTTCCTGAYGTGCAATCAATCAAAGTCATGGCTGCTGGAATAACACTAGATTCGAGGTACCCTTTAGGCAGAGTAAGTGTTGCAAACTTGACAAATATGTTTACAAAATAAACATTGTATTGACAACTTAAGCAAAATCTCTCTTGCAGTTGCATATGCTGGAAAAAATCAAATCACTGAACTATGGGTATAACCTACACGGAAAAAACCCAAATCTTTTTCTAATTTCTCTTCACTGCTTCTTAATATGTCCAAGAACAAGTTGACAGTAAAGTCAAGAGGGAGTGGGTACTACTATTGCACATTTTTTCCCCTGTGTCTCTCCTGTTCTCCTCCTGATGTGTCTGACAGTGATACAAATATGCATTTTTTGCAAAATCTCATTTGCAGTGTGGTGGTGATACAGAGTCTCCCCAGGAAAGCTCCCGTGGATTTAGGCAGTTCTGTGGAAGAGCCAGCAATGTGGATCCCTCTCACAGGCAGGTGGGAAGGATGATCTGGACTCTAAAACATGGATGTGGTAGCCAAAAGATTAAGATTTTGTTCGCAGCTCTGCCATCGGCTCCTCCTGTAGCCCTGGGCAATGTACTTGCCATATGCATACCTTAATTTCCCTATTTGTAAAATGGAGCTAGTAATATTTCCCTGCATTGCAGATACTCTTTGCTAAGCAGGTGGTTTAGCTTCTTTAAGACTTCATTAAGATCTTTCAGAGGAAAGAGACAGAGAAATACTGAGACCTTTTTTGTAGTTTTGAGTCTCATTACATGCAATCTACTCTCTGCTAACATGTACTGTTCCATGCAGAATAGTTCTCTGATTTTTTTATTTGTTTGTTTTCTTTTTTATCTCCAACATAATGACAAGTGAGTAAATGTCAGTTCATGTGAGAAACATTTAACAGGGTTCACCAGCCAGACAAGTACTTCCCCACAGCTCTAATTAATAATGATAGAGCAAGTGTTACTGAAATTTCTGACATCTATTAATAACTTTTCAGACATAAAGATAGCTCTTAAATATAATATGAAGTGTGTGTCTTTGTATTTCTAGACATGTGTCACTCTCCTCAGCACCTTGCTAGTGGGTCAGAGTTTTTAAGAGGTAGGGACTTTTCAAAAGATACATTTATTAATGCTGAACACGAATACTGGGTAACAGGGCAGCACAATCTGGGCTTCTATACAGGCCTATCAGACTCTTTTGATCTAACAGGAGTCAGAACTGTGTATTATGTGCTAATTCTGCTGTGTCATAATGGAAATGGAGCTTGTAATAACCACATGAATATAAAGGATGTAGGTGTGCATTCCTGCGTTTAAGCTAGTAGCAGGAACAGACTGACGTTGCAAGAGTATGTAGTGCTGGAAAGAAAGCTGGCAGCGAGCAATTACTACCCTAGACTTACCACTAAGGCAAATGCCTACAAAATGATTCAAGGAAGATACATGTTCATTCCCAATTATGCAAATAGAATTACTGGCTTAGGCAGTTCATTAAAATCTCTTGAAAGAGATTTGACCCTGATCTTCATGATTTAAAATTCTGATCAATGTGTTTTCTGAGCTTCCTTATAACGTTCAGAGTTAGGAAAAAAAGAGAGAGAAAGGGAGTTAACATGACTCACTTCAAAGCTTTGTTCTTCTCTAGCTACTAGAATTGACAGGGGAAAAGTTATATAGGTTGTTATTTATATACAGGTTGTTGTCTCCTCTTGCGTAGGCTGGCTCAGTTTTGCAGCTTCTTTTAAGCTACACGACTCATCCGAGCAGGTCAGAATTGCCTGAAATCAGAAAAGCTGTTCCCTTTCTCTCCCACCTTAGACATGTGGTCTGCCCGACCTGGAGAACTCGGGCTCGTGCAGCGCCCGTGCCAGGTGGCCCCACTGTCAGATGGAAAGCAGAAAACAGGCTCTGGGGTATCCAGGTCTGTGACTTCGCGAGAGGAGCAATCCCTGTGCGCTACATGGCTGCTCCTTTTCGGGGGCATTGCAGGGCAGCCGTAAATTATGCTTGTGGTGAACAAGTTGGCTTTTGCTTCTTGCTCTGAAGCCCTGGGAGTACAGAGAGGAGTATCAGAGGAAAGGCCCGCTGACTCTGTGCCTGACACATGAAAGGCTGGGCAGTTGGCTGAAAGGCACAGAGTCTCTTCATTTCGCAAAATGGTGCCTGTGTCAAGACCCTGCATCAGCCAGAGCTTTGAGGGGGATGAGCCTGTATCTTCTTCTCACAATGAGATGGCGCAAGAGGTAAAAAGTTTTTTTGAACTTAAAAATTACCCACATTTCATCAGAACATGAATAGAACAAGAAAAGTTGAATTATTTTTTTTAAATGAACTCAAAGCTTTAACTAGGTAAGACTGAGCAGAAATGCAAAGGTTCATACACAGCTCTCCTGCTGCCTACTGCGTCCTCAATTCCAGCCATCCATGACTTTGAGTAGCAGAAAACTCAGTTTGGCCCCCTCTAGGTCTTAGGAAATTATTCTGTCCATTATCTCTGAGGTGCATCTGGCTTCTCAGTACATTTTCTCCAGATCCCATATCATTAAGTCTTTTGAACCTTCTCCGTTTGCGCAGGGGTAGCAGTTCCCTGAGGATGCAGCAGTCTCCCCTCCTTGTAAGTGGTTCAACCTCACCTATTCACGATTTTGCAGACACAGCATGTGACACAAACTAGGAACACACACAAAAAAGAAATAAAAAGAGACCTATACCATCAATTATAATGCCATGCTTGCAGGAAGGATATAACCCAACACATCACATGCAAGAGCCTATAACATTGCAAATAGAAATAAGAGAACCAGAAGTGATTTATTCCCTACTTCCTGCACAGATGAGCAATCTTCACTGTGAATATTCACTGAGCAGCGGCAATATGCTCAGTAGCTATAGAATTGTTAGCTCCTTCCAGGATTTCTCCAGCCTTTTTGTAAGGTGAACATTCATCTGTCAGTGTCATGAAGTCATCCTGCAAGCAGCCAGCAAGCTTTTGCTTGCTATAGGGCAACAGACTTCAACAAGTCTTGAGCACATGGTATCAAACTGACATGAAAACCATTCCCCTTACTTGTGCTGCAGTGCTTTGAACCTCCAGGGCCAACAGCAGCCTTTCTGAGAGGTGTCCGCATGACCCTGCATATAACTCTCCATCTGTACTCTAGACTGCCTCAGTCACTGGTACTGAGAGAGTTGTGGGTGCCTTTAGTGCCCGGTGGTGTGCGGCTCTGATTTCCTGTTCCTTGGAGAGTCTCTGGATGCTTTAAGTATAGCTGCAGACAGTACAGAACAAATGCACCCACTCTGGCATTAGAAAATGGATGAGGAACAAAGAGCAGTTTATAGGAGTAAACATTGGACTTTAGGCTAAGCAATCAAATCACCTTCAGAAAAGGATTCTCCTGTTATGAAAGTCCAGTACTTTGGCTCAAAGATAAGCTGAGAAGGGAATATAGATGTGCCCCAAACACAAGAATGCACAGCTAGAAGGCTTCTGCACAAACATCCTTTAGCGAGAAGCAATGATGTTCTTAGCTATTGCTTTTTTTATATATTTGCACTAGATTCCTAGCTGTTGTGGCTGAAAATTACTTCACTCAGCCTTGCTGTGTGATGGCAAGGTTTTGAACAAAGCTCTTAGTATGAGAGTCCTGGAGACAATTTAATGTTACAATATGATTGGATTTACAACTCAGGTGAAAATGAAATTCTGTGAAAAACACAATAGCTGCAAACAAAACCTTAGTACAAGACTGTGCTTGGAAGCAAAGTCTCAGAATTTGGAGGCCCAATTTTTACTATAAATCAACAGATTATTTTGTCTCTTGAATTGCCGAGAAGAGAATTGCATTCTGAGTTATGATGTTAGCAGCAGACCATCAGTAAGCTATTACAAATAATCAGAATCCACAGCAGAAAATGAGCATGAAAGGTGACACTGTCTCTTCTGTGCGTGAACAGCCTGGTGAGTCCTCGCAGGTGTTCCTGGTGGTTCCACACGGACACAAAAGGGAGCCTACAATGATGTGTTCCTGTGCTGGTTTTTCCTGCTTTTTTGTTCCATGGCTGGTCTTCCACAAGTGGATCGAAAACATAATTCGGTTAACTAATGTTAATTGGTCAGATGTCTCTGGCTAGAAAGGACAGGTAGATCTTGATTAGGAAGTACTACCTGAGTTTAGAAAAGAGAACAAAAAGATCATTAAATTTCAAATAATGCGAACAGGAAAAACAGGGAAGGAGGTACTTGCCAGTAGCTTCAAACCTGCTGTGTGGGTCTGCTTCTATCACAAAACCTGGTGCAATATGAGCCTCAAGTCCCAGTCTTTTTCTTCCAAAAAGGTGGTGCAGGTTGACTGACTGGAGCTGGTTACTGGGACCTACAGAGTGGGTCAGGTGGGTCCTTGGTTGGAGGAATCCATGGGAAAGGAAGAAGCGCCCAGCTTTCTGCACCGTCCTGAGCAAGGTGACCTTCCACAAACGAGCAGTCTGGGCATGCAGCCTGTGCTTCGCCAAACGCAGTGTTGATTCCGGGTCCTGAGCCTAAGGGCTTGAGCTAATTTGGGTGTGTGATAGGTACGTTTACTTTAATGTAGCAGCTCTGATCCCTTTAGAATATGGAAACTGATCCAGCTAAAAGTTTAAAAAAAATAAAGTCTTTGTATGAATCTTGCTATATGCTTCTGTTCATTCCCCTTTATTTGAATTCCATTTTCTTTCCCTTAACCTGCCTTCTTTATTCCATTTTCTTTCTTTCTACTTATTAATATTCAGACCATCAATTTCTTTCCATGTACATTTTCACCTTTGCCATATTCTATTATTCCCATTGTACATCCTCTTTCAATTCTGCATTTCCTTAAGTGCTTTACTGTACATGAAATATGACTCACTCACACTTACAATTGGAATTGGACCATGTTATCCCTCCTGAGCCTATGTTTTCTCTGATGTCAGCTTCAGGATCTTTTTTTAGGGACCCTTTTATTTTTCATTTAAAATCCCTTTTTTTTTTTTTCCCAAAGATAGAAAGAGAATGATTTGATGGACTGCATATACAGATCTATTTGTTGCACCGTTATTGTTAGCTACATATTGCTTAAATTATCCACAAATAAAGTATTTTTTTTCACTTCCAGTTTAATTAGATGAAAGTAGCAATTCAGAATACAGAACCAGAAGAATCATTAAGAATGATGAGTGGCTCAGGAATAGTAAGTAACTGATCAAGCAATAGTCAAGAAAGGAGCATATGTAGATACTGACTGATGTAATGAACCATCTCAATCTCAGTTGTTTTATTTAGATGTTATATTTAGTATTGGTAAGGCAATTTTCTCTGACCAAAGCATTAATTTAATTTGCCTATCTCTAATCTAGAGACACTGGCAGTCACAAAAATAAACAAATGCATTTTTCCCACCAAATTACATTTTCCCACCAAATCACATTGCTGGAAATCCTTAGAAATCCAGAATTTAAGAGTATAATCTTAGAGAAGAATTAGAAAAATCAACTCTCTATTCACAAACAGCAAAGACCAAGAGTTAAAAAAAAAGGCATATTGCTCTAGGCATCCTTTTTCTAATTTTAGTTTTTTGTTGTTTGGTTCAGTGAATTGGATCACTTTTAATGGTTCACTTAGTTGTGACTACAATAGGAAATACAGCACAGAGAGCATGTTATAGAATGTTCTGCAGTTACCTGAGCATTGACACAATTTTCATGCTATCCAATGGAAAAATCATACCTAAAAATGTACGTATAGGTGCAAATGTTCTTGGTATTGATCATGGTAGTTACACTGCCATCCGCCAGTTCTGTGATTCTTTCGTGCTTTACATGAAAGGAAAATATTTGTTCCTACTGCTACAAAAATAAAATCCTGACTTGTTATTTGATAACAGCCATGCACTGAGTCAGTTAACTCTTCAAAGGTCAAAGAATAATGCAATTTGGTGCAATTCTTCCTAACTGGGTAGCAGAGGTAATAACTGCATCTGGCATGGATGTGGCTGAGCTGAATGAAGATTACTTTTCACCTGAGGTGACTGAGGCACTTTTGGATCTGCAGAGGAAATGGAAAGGGTTTTCTGAACCTGAGTTAATGCTCTGTTTGAAAAAAAAACCCAAACAAGAAGACATTTCAGAAAACTGTAATCACAGCAGAAAAGCTGGTATTTTAAAAGTAGGCACTCTGGCTGTACTCAGACATACCACATTGGCTTCTTATTTCAAATGAATCTTAAATATAAATGCTCCTTTGGTAAGTATCAGCATTTTACTCTGTTTATGAATTTAATGACACCATTGTTTCAAAATCCTGCCAGTGGTTCTTGCTAGCAATCATGCAATCATGGTGTTGTGGCTCCTCTTTAATCTTCCTCAGTTTTTCCTCCTTGGTTATTTTTTTTATCCACACTCTCATCCATTGAAGAATTTACCACTTAGAGTCCAAGTAGTCAAGTGAGCATTTAATGACATTAAAGAAATATTATCTGTTGATTTCACTAGGAAGGAAGAGCCAGAAACTTCTATTGTAAATGACACCTGAGACTGTCATTGTCATCTAGCTGCAAAGGCTGCCCATATGTGTATTTGCCCGTGTCTTAATGCAGCCACATATAATTCTCAATTTGCACTGATCTCAGCTCGATATGGGGGTATTTCTGTGTGATAAATGTCTTTCAATTCCTTAACAATAAGAAGCTGCTTCCTTGGAGCAGGGACATCAATCCTTATGTCACCTTCATAAACTGATCACCATGGATCCACCAATCTGTTGATTACTTTCTTTGGTCCATACACAAGAAATTTCACAAATATTGGTATTATTTATTTCATTTCTGCCAACATGAGCTTGCTTTTCTGCCTTCCTTTATTCGCAAGCCAAACCTGAAGGATTAATTGGTAGGGCACTGAGATGCTGTAGTAAACTGTGGGGATTCTGTGTGCACGGAGTCCTAGTTTTTTGTGGGGGCAGGAGGATTGTTTTTCCCTTTGAGTGTAGAAACCTTTATCAGTACTTTGGTTGTTTTTGAAGGAAAAAAGAAAAAGACTTAGTCAAATGGTTGTGAGGTCTTATTCAAGACCAATTTCTTGAAGACAGAAGAAGACAAAACATACAAAATGGGACCGAGGAAAATAGCAGAGATGTGCAGAGTATCAGTGGTGAGAAGCTGATGCTTGGTGTTGCAGGTCTCTTTCTGAGACAGCTCAAGCACAGACTGTGGGTCTTACTGGCTTGTCTGAGATCCGACAAAACCATACCACCTCTGGCTGTGACACTGGGTTGGAGTGGGGTTAGCTGCCTCTTGGTCTGAAACACTACTGCAGAGCACATTCTTGTTGGCCAGTTAAGCCAGACTCTTTTTACCAAGAGGGCAGAGAGAGGCAACCAAACTGGARAGTAACAAACCCCACAATTTCCTATTCCATACAGTGCTGAGGATGTGGCGGAGGGGGTGGGAGTGGTGGTGTCCCCTGACCTGTTCTGGCCCAGTGTTTTTCAGGATCAGGGCAATGAGAAAAGTCAGCAGTGCCCTGGTGGATGCAAAAGTCCTAATTAATGATGAGCAGAGGAATTTGCATTTTTTCCCCTCTCTTTCACAGTTTTAATTGTCCCCCAAATCGGTTTCTGCAGTGGGTTGAAAAGAGGCAATCAGAAATAACTAGTCGCTTTATTATTTGGTCCAWCTGTGCACCCAAACTTCACACAGCCTGATACTGATCTGCTCATTCCTAGTTCCACTCCGCCCTTTTTTACAGGGCATGAACGCAACACAGTTCTTGGGGAGGGTCACCAGAACCTCCTGTTTCCAAATAATTCAGCATTTCTCATCTGTACCATCTTGTTAACCATTTTAGTAGTGGTCTGAGCTAGACTTGGAACTCCTGGCCTAGATACAAAAGACATTTCCACTTTGTTGTCATCTTAGTGAAAAGTGGTACGACACACAGTTGACTACCTGTTTGCAAAACTGGGCTTTTGACCCTGGTTACAATTTCACTTAGTGTTACTTCATTCCCAGTAGCAGAGGTCAGTCCATCCCTGCATTATCAATGAATAATAAAATCACCCAGTTTGCTCCCAAGCTGAGAACCAACACCATTACCTGTGCAAAGCACAAGCCTTTGTTTTCTCAGCTGTAACCTGCTTGGTTAGAAAAACAGCCTTAAGCTATTGCTCAGATTTTTTTTTCTTTGTCTGAAAAATAGTCACACTATTTTCAAGGAAATCAAGAGCTTTTGAAGTGGAAATGGTATATTCTGTCTAAATTTCCTATACAGAAAGAATGAATTGTAAGGAATGGGAAATACAAGGCAACTACACCATATGATTGCACAAAATGACACATGATGAACATGCCAATACTTCATATGCCCTTGGGAAGGAAAAACAAGCAGTCTTGGCTTCAGCAATCTGATAACTGATTCTGTATTTGTGGGATTACATTTTCCAAAGGTGGAAATATGCTGTTTGAGAAGAAGGAGAATAAAGTATGAATAGACACAACCCATGCTAAAAAGAAATATTTTATTGCTGCTCTAGAATGGCTTTCCTTTACCTGGAACTCAAGTTTACTTTTTTTATAATGTGTCATATAGAATATAGTTACATAATGTAAAGAAATATCAGTCTCCAGTGTGCAGTTACTGCTCTGTGCTCCCTTTATCACATCCTGTACTATAACACAGCCCTGCATCACCTGAATCAGGTGTTAGCCATGTGTTGCAGAGGCTCACAAAGTGTTGGATAATACCTGCAGTTTCCTGGGGGCCAGCCCCACTCTGAAGGTGGGGAGCATCTTGTTCCAGGGGCCTCTCTCTGAGCATCTTTGTAAATACCTTAATTCTCTAATCTTCTTCAAAGACTTGAAGAAAATTTTCCTTCATCATTGAAGGAAAAACAAACCATAAATGGTTTCGATACTTTTCCTGTCTTGAATGCAGTCAGCACTTAGTTTTGCATCAGCAGTGGGTAGGAGGTTTATCATCTCATGACTTGGCAGAACCAGCGATAGAAATAGAGCAAAAAATTTTGGATGAATAGTTTATTCACTGAAAAAGGCAATTTTGGGTGACTGGAACAACTTGTGAGTCCCTGCTGAGTTAGGTGGATACTTTCAGATGGAATCTGAATAATGGGGGGAGGGTGGGAAGGTTTGTTTCAGCATTTTTAAATTAAACATTTCTTGCTTGTTTCTTGTTTTGTTTTGAAAATTGCCCACATTTTATTTAAAAATGGAAGATGAAGTAGATGTTTCTGAAAAAAAAAAAAAAAGAAAAAAGGGTTGAACAAAATATTTTGGTCAATTAAAAATGACAGAGTTGTTTTATTAAATAACCAGAAAAAGTGCATTTCACATTCACCAAATATTGTCATTTTTTCATTCATCCAACAAACAAACCAAATTAGTTATGTCATCATCTCAGAACAGGCATTTTACGCTGAGGGTGGTAGCTTTGTTCCCGAGTGGGACATTTGGGATTGATTTTAACCCCATTTCGCCTCAAAAGGAAAGAAGGTCACCAGCCAGGCTGGTTGTCTTCCCAAGCCGCCTACCAATACAGTAAGTGAGCTGATGAAGGACATCTACAACTTCCACAGGACTCACTCACCAATGAACCATCTCCTGTCAAAATCTGCCCCATACTCTGAGTGCTTATTTTCCAGTAACAGAATAATAGCTCTGATAGCTTACAATCATAGAATCATAGAATCATTAAGGTTGGAAAAGATCTTTAAGATCACCAAGTCCAACCGTCAACCCAGCACCCATGCCCACTAAATGAAGTCCTGAAATACCACATCCACACATTTTTTGAATGTCTCCAGTGTTGGTGACTCCACCACTTCCCTGGGCAGCCTGTTCCAATGCCTGACTACCCTTTCAGTGAAGACATTTTTCCTAATATCCAATCTAAAGCTCCCCTGGTGCAACTTGAGGCCATTTCTTCTTGTCCTATTGCTTGTTACTTGGGAGAAGAGATCAACACCCACCTCTCTACAGCCTCCTTTCAGGTAGTTGTAGAGAGCGATAAGGTCTCCCCTCAGCCTCCTCTCCTCCAGGCTAAACAACCCCAGCTCCCTCAGCCACACCTCCTAAGACTTGTTCTCCACACTCTTCACCAGCTTCGTTGCCCTTCTCTGGACACGCTCCAGCACCTCAAAGTCCTTCTGGTGGTGAGGGGCCCAAAACCGAACACAGTATTGGAGGTGCGGCCTCACCAGTGACGAGTACAGGGGCACGATCACCTCCCTACTCCTGCTGGCCACACTATTTCTGATACAGGCCAGGATGCCGTTGGCCTTCTTGGCCACCTGGGCACACTGCTGGCTCATGTTCAGCCGGCTGTCAACCAGCACCCCCAGGTCCTTTTCCGCCAGGCAGCTTTCCAGCCACTCTTCCCCAAGCCTGTAGCGCTGCCTCGGGTTGTTGTGACCCAAGTGCAGGACCCGGCACTTGGTCTTGTTGAACCTCATACAGTTGGCCTCAACCCATCGATCCAGCCTGTCCAGATCCCTCTGCAGAGCCTTCCTACCCTCAGGCAGATCAACACTCCCACCCAACTTGGTTTCATCTGCAGACTTACTGAGGGTGCGCTCGATGCCCTCGTCCAGATCATTGATAAAGTTATTAAACAAGAGCGGCTCCAAAACAGAGCCCTGGGGAACACCGCTCGCTTAACCGTTTTCATTGCAAAGTACATTATGGAAAGAATATGGACATTAAAGTCTTGAGGAGGCAAATAAACATTTACCACACCCTGGAAGATGAAAGCTTTCATTATCATTCCCCCCCCTGCAGAAGCAGCCCCCTTTGAGAACAGGTTCCAAAGCCAGCTGTGATAGACAGTTGCTTTACTTGCCCTCTCCTGAACACTTCATGAAGATTTCCTCACCTGGTGATCAATCCTATTAATTTTAAACTTGATGGAATCTAAACCACTTTCTGGTTTATGCTGTATTGTCCACTAAGCTAAAAGGTCTTGTTGACCTGACCCGTCAAGGTATTGCATAGTGACTGTGTCCCTTTAAAATTGCACAGTGTGAAGGATAATTAAGTATGAAAGTGAAGTGGAAAGTGTTGCAACAACAGAATAGTATAAAATGACTGAGGGTTTAGGACTGGGAAAGTAATTTGCAGTTTCCGATATGAATTTGTTTTAGAATGATGATATTTCACGTGGATGAAATATTTGGGTAAAAAGAAAGATCCAGAATAAAAGTGAGACATAAAGAAAACACTTTCCTTGTAATAGCAGCTGACAGCATGTTCTTCATTCAGAAACTTCTCTGCCTGGAAAATGGGATGAAACCAGGACTGGTGCTTTCAGCTTCAGCTATATAAAGCTCACATGCAGGAAAGAGCTATCAATTTCTTTATGAATTCAAGATTTGAAAAAAAACCACAATCCAGTAAGTTTTATGTAACAGAATTTCGTGTAAGTGCTTTGGTTAAAAAAAATAAAGTGAAATTTAATGCAACATCAATGCATTGTACTGGAAGGCAGTTTTACATAACCTTTGTTTCAGTTTTGATTTAAAATGCTACTTTGTTCTATTTCCATGTTTCCAGTCTGAAAAAATKCTCTAAAACTTTTTTCCCCAAGAGAATCTTTTCATGCATAGAAGAAATTAATTTCAAATTGTGACATTTTCCAGTAGCTGAAAATATTCTTCTTTAAAAAAATTTGTCTAGAATGTGGTATTGTGCAAAAGTAGAGGTCTCGGGCTTCATATCACAAGTCAAAGATATTTTTTCATGAGATCCTATCAACCAAAATAAGGGAATATATGTTTTTTAACACAGGCTGAGCACCTTGCACTGCGTATTGAAGTTATCTTCACAACGCAGAACTCTGGGAGAGAATGGATGTGTCTCTATTTCCATTTTACACCCGTTCAACTGAATCAGAGAGTTAAAGCAATTGTCTGGAGTCTCATGAGGCTGGCACTGTAGCAGAAATAGAGCTCACATTTGGGTTCATTCACAAATGCTCAACTTCAGGACCCATGACCATATTTTCCACCTGCTTCTCTCAACAAAAGCATGCCTCGTTCTGGTGGTGATATTCTGAAAGGTACCCAGGAGCTGTGAGAGAGTCACAGTGCTAAAATAAAAAGAGGTGGAAAAGTGGAGGGTTTAATCTTTGCAAGGTCTTCATGAACGGTGTGATCCCCCTTAGACTTTCATTTCCATGAACTTCACTGGGGTTGTTGACGCTACAGCAGTGCTGTATAGAGCATAAACTGGTCTTTTATTTACATAGTGGGTATGGCCAAGTAACAAATGAGGAAAACCATGAAGGGAAAGGAGTTGCTTTGTCACGTTTACTGTGCTCAGCCTTATCAAACTTGGCTCTTGGTGCAGGCAGCTCTCACTCTGAAAAATTTCCCTCATTAGCTGGCCCTAAAACATTTACAGAGCATCTGAATAATTGGTATAATTTATGGTTTTATTGGTGGGAGCTATTAAATCCTCTCCCCTCAAACAACAATAGAGAGGAAGCTCTGCAACATGCAGTAAAAAGTGGAGCAGCTATTTAAAGAAAGAAAAAGGCAAGAAAATCTTAAYGTGCTTTCTGAACACAATAACATTGAAGGAGGCAGAGTTTGCAAACGCGCACTTCTAAAAGTACTGCAGAGTAAATGGAGCCAGTGTGCTGTCGGTGTTACAGGCTTTTCAGAGAAAGTTTTACAAGGTCTACCTCTGAAAAAACACCAATCTCTACAACTGCTTGGTAGTTTGACAATGTTTACTCTGAATTTGTAATGTTACTGCACATCTTGCATTCTGTCCTGCAAGTGAAATTATGGGAAAGGTGGCAAATGCTCAGGTAACAGTCTTTATTACATAGGCTTATGTGGGTAACTTGTTTTATTCTGCTCTATTCTGTTTAGGATTAYGTCAAGACACTAGCTAATAGAGATGATTCACAGGCTTTATCTAACCAASATAGACCTATATCAAGCAGACATATATACCTGAAATAGCCATACAAAACTCCAGTCTTGGTCAAAAATGAGAGACTGGCATTTTTAGGGTACAGTTCGTTTGACTATATKATAGATATCTACCTTCCACTTAGATACCTTTTGTCCTAAAAATGCTTATTTCTTACCATTAACTTAAAAGAAACCCACATGTACATAACACGTTTTAAGTTAGGTGAGATGAAACCCTCTCCAAAAAAATTAGGATCTATACTGTTCTACATATACACAGTAGTGACTATGGAGCATGGACATGGTAGTCAAGGAAGATGGAGATACAGTGTTGTTTGATGAGTCCTTACCAAAGCAGGTGATGTAAGCCTTTTAGTTGAGCAAACATATGAGTTTTCAAGCTMTACTATGATCTGGGAAAAAATATAGCTGGTAACACTGTTTTTGAGTTTGGTGGAAGAACCTCCCAAAGCAATGGATGTGCCTATGATATCATGAAGTACTGTTTTGCAGACCCCAGCTCCTATGACCGTGTCACTCAGCAATATTTTTAACTGAAAATTAGATGCGAAAAGCTGAAGAGTGCAAAGGAGAAATAAGCACTTAGGACTGAGTTGCACACTAGAGCCTGCTGAGTGGAGAGTTTCCTGTGGAGATAAGTGGGAAATGGCTGAGGAGCTCTTAGAAAAAGGCATTTCATTGACATGTGAGACACCACAGTAAGAAGCTACAGAATCTGGTAGGCAAGTGGTTATAGCACTCACCTGGAATGTGCAGATCAAATTCACATCCTTTCTGTGCTCATCTCACTGAGGAAATTGTTCAAGCACCATGAAATAGTCTGTGATAGGACCTTCTCAATCCCTGCATGTGTTTGGGACAGAGCAACAGAGAATGACTTCATATTCCACTGCTTAAGATTTGCATCTAGGAAGGGGAAACTCTGTTCCCAGTCCCCAAGCCAATGGATTTTTAAGTGTTTTCATACAAAGTGGAACAGCTTCAGCAAGGATGGTTGAGAGAGGTTCATTTCAGATTAGTCTATGATCTGGTAGATGTGACTCTTTCCTAGTTGAAGGACAGCACAGGTTAAAGTCAGCTAAAGCACACAGAGATCCTAAAATCCACTGAATCTTTGCATTGTGCATGCTTTAGATACCAAAGTGCTGGTCTAAAATCTGGGCTCTTCCTTTAGGACTTCTTTGGAAACGTGTACCAGGTGAGGCCCTCCTAGGCTTGGTGTAATGGAACCACGTCATTTTCCATGCATAGGGGTGGCTAGAAAAAAGTCTGACTTCAGAAAATCGCATGGGCTTTTAGGCTTTTAGCAGCATAATTCTGTACATACTGGGGATACAAGTGATTTGAAAACAAAGGGATCAGCAGGACTTCTCCATTTATTTATTTTTAATATGCTGTTTTCACATTTAAAGCTATGCCATGGTATGGCAATGGCTAAACAATAGAACAAACTACCTACCTGCCAAGTATATCGTGATCCTCTGATTCCAGCCCAGCAGGCTGGAGTTAAAATAATCCAGCTGGCTCAGCAATTGTGTGGATGCCACTAATGGCAGCACTGTGTAAGTGGCAGGAAGGCTAACTCAGGACTTCCTTTGTTATTTTGCCCTCCCTGCTTTAAGCCCACTAGGACAGGATTTGCACAGTCAGAAATGCTGATTCTTGTGGCTTCAGCTCCCAGCATTGTGCTGTCCCTGGCAGCACAGTCCAGCTGTTTATGCATGTCTAGTACATCCCATAAGGGCATTTGTAAAGGAAAACAAGCTGCCCCTTCAAGGAAGGTAACAAACAATCTGAACTCAGTTGCATTTTACAGAACTTACAGTGACTTGATTCCTACTGCACCTCAGCCTGTGGCACAGAGTGTCTGGGACACTGTTGAGTTTTCACTGGGTTTCACAGCTGCTCAGTAAAGATGTAACTTGTAAGATTTTTTTATGTGTGGGAGTGAGAAATGCATACCTGTTCTGTATCTAATTGAAAGGCACAGATTCATAGTGTCACCTTAGCCTGCTAAATCCTCCTCTTCCATCTCAGCCTGTGCATGTTGTATTGTGGGCATTGCAGTGGGTATGGCAGTGTGGAGCTGGAGTATAGCCTCAGCTACAGAAATGTATGTTCCCATGGTGCAGGCTGAATAACAGTATTTGGGTCCTCTGAAATGTCCTGCTCAGTGTTCAGGATCTGCAGGATGGAGCTCTGTATCCTTTCTGCCATGCTTTAAATGCCAGTTCCTCTGCTCATATTGCTTGTTGGAACACATAGTGCAGTATATTCTATTTGACATTAACAGAAATGTTCTACAGACTTTGAAAAGTGATGCTATTCAAGCACATGGTAAACAGGAGCAAAATCTACTGAAATAGGTGTGCTTCCCTTCATCATGAAATGGTAGCTACGACTGTAAGAGCAAGGTCATTTTGAATAGTGTGTGCAAAGGGTGGAGTTTTCCAAGGTGGAGATTGGGTCTCCTAAACATTAGTGTTAGATGCACAACACATCCTTTTCTGCTCTCTTTTCAGACCACTGTATGTTTTGACTGAATTGAAATGTTTGGCTTGCAGGGTATTATTCAGACTTTAAATACCTTTGATTATAATTTTTCAGAGTTTAGGTATGATCCATTTTGGTTATCTTGATTCAGTTGTATGGTGGTGCCATTTGAGGTGAACCTGGGTACCTGAGACGTCTACAGAGGACTGGTTAGTATAATACTGGACATTTGTGCTCTGCTGGATTAGCAAATGGAGGCTAGGTACCTAATGTGGCAGTACGTGATGCTTTTATTTWGACAGCTGAGTAGAACACCATGTGTCTAYGCTTGGACAGTGGTTCTAAGCTCCTCTTTACAGACATGAAGATGGAGAAGCACTGTTTGGGTGTTATTCATCACATCCCAAAGGAGACATCTAAAACAATTCAGATGCATTGCATCCTAGAAATACCTGTTATTCTTCATTCCTTGATTTATTTATATCAAAGGATTTTAGGCAACTAGCTCACATGTACGTTGTAGACATTAAAAGTCAGAGGATTTTAATTCCACCCTGGATGTAATGAACAAGAGAGACAACCTGCTGTTGCCTAATCATAAGATCTTTGCTTAAAAACTGCGAGACTACAAGGAAAGACAGAGACCAAATACAGCTATGGAGAACAATGTACCTTTGATATGCGTAGTGTGTAGGTCATTAATTGGCTACTCTTTGGCCCACTGTGTGGATAATATGATAAAAATCTTGTGACATTGCAGTGCTGTAATACGTCTGATTTTATTGTGGACCCATCAATTCAAATCAGAATAGGCTTTTACTAGAACAGAGACATTTGGTATTTGGGTATTTCTAGTAGATAATATCTATGAAGATTTATTTTTCTTATAGAGTTGTTGGATAAAGGTCATGCAACTAGGATCGAATATTTAATAACACATATATTAGTAAAGTCATATCAACCAATAGGATACAGTACCCTGAGTTTACTTTGAGGTTATGGATACCAACCATTGCTAATTAATCAACAYGGTAATTGGTTTATAAAAGATGAAAAAGGTGATAACTACAAACTTTCTAGAGTTGTTTTTCAATTGTATCATGCCTTGTATTCATATTCTTTCTGAGAAGTTGTGATTGTGACTATAAGAGCCCTTGTATTTTGTTAGACTAATCATGATTCTTTTCCGAAAGGCAGCAGCTCATAATTTGTGTATTCTTTGTGAACAAGCATTTCCATTAATAGTTGGATTGTTTATTTGTTATAAACCAATAAACTAACAAACCAAAACACAAAACAAGAAAAAACCCACCTCATTGAACAACTGGAACTCATGCTGTGCAGAAATGTGTTTATTTTTTCACGTCAATATCTTCAGCTCATGAAGAAGTTTGAAATGTAACATGCTGTGTTTTGTTTCTTTGTAGGTCTCCTATGTAAAAGCTATCGACATCTGGATGGCCGTGTGCCTTCTCTTTGTCTTTGCTGCATTACTGGAATATGCAGCAGTCAACTTTGTTTCACGGCAGCACAAGGAGTTTCTGAGACTTCGAAGAAGGCAAAGAAGACAAAACAAGGTACAGCTGCTCTTTACTTGGGGTGACTGAGTCTGCCCAGACAGCACGCTGACATGCAGTTGATCTCTCACCTCAGTTGTTCTTGCCCTTGCGGGAGAGTCTTATTCTAAAGTTTCCTTTTGAGTGATTTACTCCTTCATAAAGAGCTGAAAACTGGCCACTGGGTTTATTTGTGGTTTATGAAGTTATTGATGAATGTCAATAGATTGGTTACTGATTCCAAGAATTTTATTCTCTTCTTGCAATTGCTGAGGCAGCTGTACCTTTACCTGTGAAATTAGATTTTCTTCTAATCCCCAAATGTTATGCTATTATGTGGCACCCACCAGCACATAAGGAACAGTTGGAAGCAATAGCATAGATAGAGTACCAATATTATTTCCCTGACATCATCCAGACGTGCTGACATCAGCACACGCTTGAGCCCTGTCTTTTCTAGTGCTACCCTAGCTAGTCATGCTAAAATGGAAGATTCCTTAGGGTAGCCCATTGCAGAGTGTTCAGCAGTTCTGCCCTCACTTCTAAACCACTGGTGTCTTTCCCAGCTGAAACAAGGAAACATGGCCACTTTAAAAAAGAGAAGGATTAGGACAATTTCCTCTCTACATTCTACTATTTCAGAGTTTGTTACTGATACTAACTTCAAATTTTTAGCAAAGTATTTGTGAGTATTGTTATCACATCATTTTATACCAGTGACTGAAATGTAGAAGACAGGCTTGTTTTTAACCTAGATGTCAGTCTAGAAATATTTTTAGGAAGTCTGTCCACCTTTCCTGACTTTCTCTTTGGTAAATGGAAAGAGAAGAATAGACATGAAATTGAATTTTAGCCCACTTATGATCATTCCCACAACTATAAAGGCTTCATCCTTCCTGTATCTATGTCACTGGTTTTCAGTATCAGTAGAAACATTTAGGTTTACGCTGTACATCATATGCATTTGCTAGGTGAAGTAAATATTTGCTTGAGCTGCATGAGTGCTTCAAGCCACAAATAATGGTTTCCTTTACAAGAGGGTTGACAACAATGGCACAGGGCATTTGTGTTTTGACAGGTCTGTCTAACAAATGTTCTGTAGCTAATGTAATATTTGATGGGTGCTCTGGGAAGAAATCCAGTGCTGTTGTCTGGTTTAAAATTACTGTCAGGTGAATTGAGATTCCCGATAAGATTAGATTACAAGAGAGAGCAGAAATGCTTGCCCGTCTGCAGGCACACATGCCAGATGCACTGCCACTGGAAGCCTTTGTTTCCAAAAACAGCATGGCAGCAGCAGAAGCTGCTGTATGGGGTCTGTAATTTCAGGTTTGGATACGATGTCTTCTTTAGAGATGAACAAGGAGGCAAGAAGCCACAACTGGTAAGTAACAGTATCCAGTGGCATCACTCAAAAATTATGAAGTTTTTGTCTGTGGAAGTGGTCATTCATCTGCTGTGGGAATGATTATTCTGGTGACTATTAAGAGAAAGTTATTTAAAACCAAATCACCAGAAGACCTGTGTTTATCTTAAGCCAGTCAGTACATGGATTCTTTGTGAAATGGGTAATGCCCTGATTAAATACAAGGAAATATTCTGCTGGAGTAAGAGACACCTATCCATTTGCACAGGCTTGTTTTCACTTTTCCTATGAATCTGRTTGCACGAATTTCAAAACAGGAAATAATGTTGCTAAGGCCATCTCTTTAGGAGGTGTTTTCTGCATCTCTTTACTGGAGTTTGTCTCTCACGATTTTCTCAGTTTATTTTGYCTTGAAAGTGATTCACGTTGTTTTGCATGATGGTCTTCTCTAACTGAGCCATTCTTCTCTTTGCGTGTTGTGAATGTGTGTCGTTGTGTTACCGCTGTGATATTCTCATTCTTGCTGCTGCTATCTATGCTGACACTCTGGGGACAGGCACAGACTATGACTGTTGGGAAAGAAAGAGTCGAGTCCGTGCGGCGCATGAATGGCTTGCGGAGCAAAGAGTCATCAGCTTACGGGACAGTGAATCAGATCGGCAATTCAAGTTTGAGGGTAAAACTGTAGTGAGAAAGAGAAAGCAAGAGAGAGTTTTAGTATGTGCAATGATGTCATAAATCAGCAAAGTAGATGATTTTCATGGCATCACTAGTAGTCTCTTGTATTCTCTTTGTTAAATGTCCCCACAAAACATACGATACTGTCCCCAGCACGAACAGCAGTTTCATGTTGTACATTCTTGTGGCCCATCCTTATGCTTGCTTTTTTCCATGGTTGGCTTGCTCCACCCCCATTCCAAAACTCCCAAGGAAAGTGCATGTATATTCGGTAGCCTGGTCCTGTATAAATATAGGGTGAATGGGGGGGTCAGGAGCATAGGAAATGCCTTGAGATAGAAAATCCCACATTGTGTCATCTTTCAGATGAGCACATTCCAACAAAACTTGGTATGTATTATGAAATGCATTTTTATTGGTATGATATTTATTCCTGAATCGTCAACCTGCAGTGTTCCTCCTCTTAATGTCCTGAGCCCTGCTTAGTGGAGTATGAATATCTATGAATGAAAAAACATATTTTGTTGGTTTCTTTTTATTTGCTTGGAGAAGAGCCATGGAGCTGAAATCTTTTACAAAGCACAATGTRTAGCAGATCTGAAGCAATATGATAACACCTGATAGATCCAGATTATGGGTGAGATGTGGAGGTGATAAAATCAGTGATGGAGAGAGAAATGAGCTTAGTGTGCAGCTCACTGCTTGCTACTAGTGGCTGAGAAATGAAATTTATTCATTTAAATGAAATGGGACCAGAATTTAAATCTCTCAGGACCTGATTTCTCAGAATAAAAACATTGCCTGAGCAGCTTTTGAACTGTAATGGGCTTCTGACTTTGATCAAGCTCTGTAAAGTTATGTGATTGTAAGATGCAGATGATTTCAGTGGATTTTGTACACTGTAAAGGGAATTAGTAGCTTTCAAAATCAAAGCAAAAATCACAGTTCACGTTACACAGCAAAATTAGGATAGAGGGTTTGCAATGCAATAAATTGTTCACTTTCAGAGCTCTGATATGAAGCAGTAGAAGAGAGCCCTCATTTCTGGATACTTTCTACTGTAGAAATAATCATATTTACATATATACAAAACTGAACATATAAAGAAAAATTTCAGGGTCTCTCTAGGAGATAGGACCAATATTACTACGCTGTCACTGGAAAGCTGATGCCACACAACTACAAAAACAGTCCAAGTAAGTACTCAGTGTTGTGTGTCTTACCAGTCACATAGTCCGTGCTAGTAGTCCAGCTAAGGTTCACGTAAGGCTCAGTTACCCTCTCTCTAAGGAACACTTGCAGAAACCTCTCTTCTACTTTTGAACGTTGTGTATTATGCGTATGGCCAGGACAGCACACAGAGGGGCCATGTCGCTGCAGTACTTTTGCTGCAAAGCCCTAAGAGCTGGAGCTGCACTGGTGTTGACTTCCCCTGGAGAACTCCCACCACAGAAGTGATGTGCACTTGAGAGGTGAACAGAGGAGACATACCAAGACGGAGGTTTCTGGACCAATGCTACCATAGCTGCGGCTTGGTACTTTTCTGCTCAAGAGAAGGACATTTGTGTGCAGAGGAGAACAGAGCAACATAGGCTGTGGTGCCACAAGAAGCCTCACAAGCAGGGAGATTGACTTGCTGAGGTATTGCTCACTGAACTAGGGTTTATGGTGAATGCGAATCTAAAAGTCACAGGCAAGTGACTGTGACACAGTCAGGAGGAGACAGTGTAAAGGAGGGGTGATAATTGAATATTTATACTGCATCATTCAGTGCTGATCTGGGGGGAGAAAAAATGGGTGCCAAACCATGCCTAACCAGGATTCCTGGGTTTAGCAGCTAGATCTACAAAACAAGAAGAATACTGTTCTCAGTTTTTTTAAGCCTGTATCTCTGWCACTGCTTTCATTATTGCTTCTTCTGGGTCTTGTTCTTCTTAGTGCTGCAACCCTCAGAGCGTTTCATGAAAGCACAAGACACCTTAAGAGACCGTCAGGTCTCTTAAGCCAAAGATCAGTCTGGTTAACGTTTCTCTAGGAAAATCCAGGTTGTGTTGTTGACAGTCTAGAAATTGTATTTGCAGCTGAACCATTGACCTGTCAGTGCATTAGAACAGATTGCACTATCAGGACCTGTTGCCATCTTCCATACAGAATAAATCCCTATATCCTCAGGTAATCAGTGCTTCCACCTGTCTGCCTTCCCCATGCAGTTTCTGTTGGAGGAAGGATTCAATGCTTGTCCTAAAGATTTGTGTAGTCTTCCTGCTCACAGTGAAATACACCCAACAGTAGCAATAGTTCACTGCTGAGAGAAATGGTTGCCTATTTCTTATATATCACGATGCTACTTTTTGCATAGAGTACAGGCTGCAGAAGCCATGAGTCTGGGGGTATTGAGTATGTAGTACAGTTTCATGATATTAAAATCTAAATTTGCATAGTGCCAGATCACCTGAAAGGAACTTCTTTTTAATATGATTTGTAATAATCAAACAAGATTTGCTTATTTTTCAAAATGATGTGTTTCCAGGGAAGCAGAACAACTCTGTTTACACAGGTTCAGTCATCCCTTTTGAAAAACAGTAGTTATTATGTTACAYGTTCAGTATTCAAAATGGTGCACAGTATGCTAGTATTCATACCATCATCTCAAAGACAACTTCCTAAATTATATGTGTGATGGTTGCCACTGTGACCAAGAATAGGGGTTAAAAGTTTGGGACCGTTAGTGTTAAAAGCAACACTTTATMGCTTGAATGAAAAACTGTGCAGCTGGAGGCTGTGACAGACTTTAATCCCATGTGCAGGGAACACAGAGCAATACAAATAACAATGCTGCAGCCAGGGGGGTTCACATGCATGCAGATTAGCAAAGGGAGGCACAAATGGTGTTTTCAAATGAAAGAGCTGGGACTGAGACTAAGTGATTACAGCAGCAAAGGATAACTCCACTAAGCAAAGATGGCAGCACACGGACGAGTGCTTCAGAGAACTGCTGGTCTCCAGATGGAGCTGCAGGTGGCAAGGCAGGTACCCCAAGTGCCCAAACAAAGTCACTGTGACTGTCAAGATGATACAATATTTCCATCTTCAAAAAGCAGAAGAGGTACGCGTTGAGTAACAGCGATTTTCAAAGGCCGTCTCTGCCATTTCAATCATACTGAAACCCCTCCGACAGACCCCCCAAACAATTTTCTAAGATTTTCTAGCCTTGCCCATTGAAAACAATCAGTGCCTTCAGCCTGACTTTGCCTTTAAAACACTTGATACTACTGTCCCCGGTGGAAATTTTTGCCCACTAGCGTCCGTGCGCACCGCACTCGGTGGGTGACGTGCACGCTTCGCCTTATGTAAGGTGCCGCATCATGTGAATAATGGAAGTGCTCAAGGAAAGCCCTTTTTGCTGAGCTATTTTTGGTACTCACCAGGCGAGCTCAGGCACACGAGTTCCGTTGTGAAAAATAAGAATCCGAGTCTGAATGGCTTTCTCTCTCAAACACATCTTGCTTACTTAACAGATTAAAGAGCACGTAGCTTCTGCTGTAGATAAACACCCTGAAGATATTGCGGTTACTTTTCTTTTTCCAGGGCAATTGCATTAGCACTTTAATGTAACTGTGCAGAAAAAATCCAGCAGAAGATAAAAAACCAGAAATGATCATATAGCTTGAAGTTACAGTCCCACATACGACTGCACAGAACCAGTTAAATAATAGACACAATACATTTCAACATGTTGCCATGTCACCTTGTGACATCTGAATGTCCTTGTCTGTCATTTTATTGTGAGCATGAATAAGCTAGGAATGGCCCTAGTTAACATCAGTCAAAGTATCTTTATTGTTTATTAAATGGACTTACTACAGTGAGTTTAAACATTTAAACAAAAGCATCATTAAAACTGGAAAAACATCTGGATATAAATCCTTAGCCTAGCTCTAGGCACAAATCTGAAGAGAGACAGGAGTCCCCAAAGAAAGATCAACCTGTAGGAAAAGAAGCAGTTCAGCCATGGGGACAGTATCCAAGCAATGGATCAAAAATCTAGCAAGAGCAGTCTGTCCAGGTGGACAGACTAAGCTTACTGGAAATGCAGATTTTCCAGTGAAAAGCAAACACAGACAAAGAAACAGTGGAAGAGAGAATTGGTTTTTTATAAGGGACTGTTGACAAGTGTCGTGAAAAGCGAAATGGAAGATTTTCCCTCCCTTATTGGAGGAAGGAAGGTAAAAAACTCAAAACAAGTATCTCTGTTTCATGTACTTTCTAGCCTCAGACGTAATAAGATGATGGACTATATGGGGTGGATTTTTCACCCCAAACCAAGAAACAGAAGAGAAAAAGGGTAGTTACATTTCAAGGGARAGAACTCTGAAAACCAAATAAAAATTTGGGTACATTAAACATTCTGTTATCGAAGGCAGACTAATTTATGGAACATGTAGTACCAGTGCCTGAGAAAGACCTCCAAATATCAAGTCCCAAATATCTGACCATTAATTAAAGCTAGTAGAGTACAAGTGTGCAAGCTGAAGTAATGTAATCCAGGTACCAGAGTAGAGGCAAAGCCAACAGAACAAAATCAGGAGAACAAAATTCATAGTTCTGGAAAAAAAAAAAAAAAAAATGGAGGACAGGGAAAAAATGCCTAGTCTAGAGGTGGTGGAAACCAGAGAAGTGGAGAACTGATGGGGAGTTGGTAAGGCTGCAAAATGGTGAATCTTTATATCCACTGCAATGATCAGAGTGGTGCAACACGGAGTACTCGGTGGGAGCAGGGGACAGATAATCAAACTGTAGGGACCAGGCACAAGACCAAAGCAGCAAGTAGGACATGATACAGTATAATGACTCATGTTGGCCAACTTGCAAATACTTTAGCAAATTACCCCTTAACATTAAATAGCATATGAACAGGATATAAGCATTGTAAAACCAAGTTTAAAGGGGTTACAGAACAATATTACAATATTTCAGATCTGGGAGGACAAAATGACTGTATACTGCGCCACCCGGGACAGGTAGGACTGGAAAAGCCAGAAGGAATGCTCAATAAAGTTTTTTTTGTTTGCTCGGTAGTGTTACTTTGCTTTAGAAACTCCGAGTCCTCTCTTGTACCTACCCTGCACACAGTGGCTGAGAGGATCAGCTCGGAACTGACAAGCCTTGGGGACTGAAGTTTGCACTTCACTAGAATGAGTTTGTCCTGGTAGTTACTCATGAACAGCAGGAAACACGCCAGAAATGAATTCTGCAGTTTCCAGCTCATGAAAGGTGCTCTCCAGCTGGGTGCAAATGTCTCATTTCTTATTATACCTAGGGGAGAGTGCAAACTGAAAATAGGGCAGAGGAAGCTAGAAAGAGCCAGGAAACAGTGTTCTTATTTTTGATGCTTTAAAGCAACAAGAAGTAGCTTTTCAAGAACCACCTGCCACAAGCACAAGCTTTTGTTTTCCAGATTATTTTAGAAAATGTTGATTCTTTCACTGGATGTGTTCTGGCCCACCTTATTTCATGGAAAAAAGCCAGTCGAATATGTGTTTCATGATAAAAAAAATGAAGAAAGGGGACTTCAGGAGGAGTATGTTTAACCTAAACTGCCCCTACCCAATACTCCAGAAAGAGAGTGAAAAGCCATTGCAGTCCCAAGATTTAGGCTTAGGTTGCACAAGGGGTCAAGGAAACAACTTTGCCCCAAAGTTGGCTCCTTTGTTCTTTCCCTGTAGGTAGCTTATCTCTACTCTTTTCCTGCCCAGAGTCAGGACCCACTAAGGTCCTGGTCTCAAGGTTTCTCACTGCAGTGATGGTCAGGTCCTCTTTCCAACGGGGGGTGAAGACACCTGGGAGGAGAACAGTTTCTGATCCCATGTTGCCAGGGGTCCATCACGATGCTTCATATCAGTTCTGAGTTCTGTCCCAAGCTTTGTTTTCAACAGCAGAGTATTTCAGCATGAATAAATATAAATTAGTATTTCTGCAAGAGAACGAAAGGGTTGCGCAGTTAGAGCCAAGCATAATGCAGGCTGAGAATACCAGCACTGCTATATCCGTGTATTTCTACCCTGACTTGCAACTGTGCTCGCCCTGCGCATCTCCAGAGCATAGTACACCAGTTGTATCAAATTACATGGTAAATTGGTGAGATGGGCAAGTGTTCAGTAGGATCCATGAAATGCGTATTTACATCTGACCCAATTAATCCCGTTCTCCACAGGGGATAGAAGCTGCTATTTGAATGTAATTAATTGTGAAGCATTCTGTAATGATGTTGTCCAAATGACATTGTGCAAAACCAAATCGTATTAACTAGACTGTTGAAACCTCATGCTGTCTCAAGGTCTGAAAAACTTCATGGGTTCCAGTAAAATCCAGTTTTTATAGTACTTTTAAAAAAGTGGTGTTGAAGCCATTTGTTTTGTATCTTTTTTTCCAGAAGGAAAACAACATTGTTTAGTCATTTCTGTTCAAGTTAACAGCCATTGCTTATGGCAAATTGATCAGTCAGAGCCTGATTCTGACATATTTAGTTTGATTTAATAATCAGACATGTTTATTTCACTTGATCCACTGCTAGAGCAAGATGCTATTTACTATAAATATGGATACTTGTACTTGGGTATTTCTCTCTCTGCCTGTTTTTTGGGGGTTTTTGTTTGTTTGTTTGTTTTTGTAATAACACTAATCTATCTTGCACAAAAGAAGCAATTGGCCAACTGGGAGAAGACGGATAGGTGGGGAAGGAGATTTTCTTTGCTACAATATGAGGAAGGGACTAGAAATAGTTACACTGGAAGAAATAAACACCTTGAAGCTCCACATATTCTGATTGCTTCTTGCTGAGTCTTCCCAGAGTCCTCACAAAGACCCATTTCAAGTTGGGAGCATCTGAATACTCCTTGCCAAGCCCAGCCACAGGTCACTAGAAATTTACCCACTTCTGCTCTTGTGACTGGAGTCTCCCCATGGCATCTCAGAGCTGGCACAGCCCTGGCTCTTCCCATGCAACACTTCTTTGCTACAGCAGGATCAGTGTCAAGGACTTAATATTGGAAAGCTCAGTTTTCCAGTGGCTGGTTGAATATATCTGTCATACTGAGTGTGCCAGAGTGTTTTTAGCTCTTGGATAAACAGATTGGAAAGGTCAGAAAAGGCTACTGTGGTTGCCTAAACACATGGAATAATGGAAGTCCAGAATCCTACCTGTGCATTTCTGCACTGAGCCTGTAACTTCTCTCTGAGTGATAGCATAGCTCTTCAAATCACTTAACTTCGAACCCGTGTGTGTAATTTCTCACACAGATACTGTGCGTGCATTGGTACCCACACATATATAACCCACTTGCATAAGTGCAAGTTATTTTACCAAGGTGCCAAGGTTTTAATTTCTCTGTGATATCATGATAAGACTCCTAGGAGACATGATGCCTTTGTTTTCATGCCTCACCTCACTCCCTTTAAGCGGTTCTCCATGTAGTTTTGAGAGAACTCTTTCTGCTAGTCATGTGGAAGTGCTCTGCCTATGACTGACTCGTTCATTTTTCTGTTAAGTCTTCTCAAGCCTGCTGGTGATAGAGACTTGCCTTCAGGTGCTCCGAAATCTTCATCTGTCAAAAGAATAACTAATTAAGAATGGAGATCACAAACCCTGTTCATTAGAGATTATGTGAGTTGCACAAATGTGAGATCTAGCATGCTGTTCTAGGAGAGTAAGTTGTGCATTTCCTCTTCAGGATGTAAAGTCTTACAGGTACCTGCATGCAGCAGCCCGGATACTTTCTAGCACCAACTTTCTGAGAAATTAATCTATCATCTATTGTCTGTTAACTTATGCCAGCTTTCTCTTTCACTTCCATGGAGGGCTCACTTTTCTAATATGGTTTGTTTCTGTTGTCAAATTGACAGGAAAGATCTGTACAACAGATATTTATGCAAAAAACCAAAGGGTTTCACCACATTCAGAGTCTTCAGGTTTTGCAAATCACAGTGTAGAACCAGACACTAGGTCTCCTCATTTGCCCCATCTGCAAAATTTTCATCTTGTAGGCTTTTTTCTGTGCTGAACATAGCAGGCAAGAGACATTATTGCAAGTCTAATCAAGCGTGATGCCACTATGGGCTGGTGAGATAGAGAGAACTTGTCCCTCACAGGATGCTCTTTTAGAGCYCTTGATATCTTCTGCCTGGAAGACGTTCAAGGTCCTAATACTCTTTTTTCACCATTACCTACCTAGTTAGATAAATTAAGATGTATTTGTCTGGTCCCATATGTTTCATTGCATGTGCAGCATGGGTGGTTATACTGCATAAGTTCTCTGTCCTAACTTGGAAAGCTTGGTGACCCTGCCACTGTTACGGGATTTCCCATGCGAAATTTGGGGGACATTCTTGTGTTTGCAGATATTTACACCAATGAGTGGATACTCAAATCTTCTGATAATTACTTTGTGCTCTTGCTCCATAATTTTCCAGCCCTACCAATATACTATATAGGCATTTCCTATAAMCTTCCCGTGGCTCTTGCAGAAGACAATTACCTTTCTTGCAAGTTTTGCAAGTTTTTGCCCCATCCTTTACAGAGGAGCAGTGGCAAATTATGCAACTATTCAACTACAGTTTCCTTATTAGACCATAATGTCAGCTAATCTTCCATCAGACAGATCCCTCCCTGGGTGTTTGTGCTTGTATGTGTGTGTGTGTCTAAGATGAAAAAGCAGAGGAGGCGTAACATATTTTATATATTATTCTCCCTACATTAGCTTTACACTGTATTTCCCACATAGGTCACTGGATTTCTTTTGCGCCTGTCTACCTAGTAATTGCCAGTTTTCCCCAGGCTCTCATATGCTGGCATGACCTGCCATGACTGGGCTTCAGCTTTTCTGAATTTATTAATTCGTTCTCTCTCTGAGTCTCTTACGTTTGGGTATCATGCTTCTCACTCCAGGTAGCTTCACCAATATTTCTATTAATGATTTACCTAGCAAAACTAAAGATTAGTTGTTTCTTGATTTATCTGCTACTTTCAAAATTAGTGAACTATATAGCTTTTTTTAATTACTTTTCAACCCCTTCCTACCAAGCGTGAGCTTAGTTGCTCTTCCTACCCAGCTTGCAAATCTGTTTTTTGGCTTTTCGGCCTAGTCAATGTGTTCTTCATGTAGCATTTGTTTTCAGCTTAACCTTTCTATCTAGCAATAGTCAAATTTCTGATCACAGACCCCATAAAACTGGATTCCTATCAGAAATAATAGATCTTTATTATAGATTTTCAAAAAATGCTTGTAAATAATTGTTTTGGTAATACCTACAGAAAGGTATAATATTTTAGATTTAGATTCTTGTTTTCAGGTTTACATCTTAGGCAAAAGGAACTTGTCACCTGTTCAAGTGAAGCATGCTGCATTATAGTCGGAAGGCAAAGGGACTTGGTAGGAACATTTCTTCTGGTAATTATCCAAACTTAGAAGTTAAATAGCCAGTGTAACTTTGAAATTCATGGGGCAGCTGTTCAGCAACTGGCTGCATCTCTTCGCTGTGGGAAGCTCCATCTGGAGAAGATAAACCCCAAGAAGGCTGTCCCGTGTTAGGCCAGGGCTCTGCCTGGTGCAGGAAGCTCTCTGTGACGGCAATACGTCCTCGATGCATCCTCCTGGGCTCCAGGACTTTGCAGCTGAAGGACTTTCTAAGCCAGAGGTGGTATTTTTGTGATCAGCAGCCTTTACCATTTATAGATAGAGCAGTCAGTTCAATGTGATGATCTATGAATTATTGAAACACTTTTCTTAAACTTGCTATGAGTTTTTCATATTAGCTCCTCAGCATTTGTGGGACTAGCAGTACATATGGCCACTAGACCTACCACGAGTGCACGTCGAGAGTGAAAAGGGTGTTGGAAGTGGAGGAAGCTCCTGTGCGAGGATAATCCAGACATAGAAATAACCAAAGCTATGTATTAGATGAAAGCAAACAGGATGGCTAATGGTTTTGCAAATTGTAATGCATATTTGCAGGATCCAGTCAGTATTTGTCACGAACAAAGTAATACTGAGTTCAGTGACTGTGCCTGCAAGGAGAGCAGGATTGAAAGAGAAAGGAGGAGAGCTAGTTACGCTAATTTTCTTTCCTGATCTGAGGTATTTCTCTTTGTACGATTACAGGAACAGGAGCGGGAACAAATTTAGCATATTAAGGACTTAGTATAAGCCAACTTCATCCTGCCATTTCAGATTTCTCAGGTGGTGGCTGGGGGTCCTTAGTCCCTGCAAGCAAGGAAGCAAAAACTATGGAGGAAAGAAAGATTATTTGCTCCCATAATTAAAAAAAATAATATCATGAAGCACTAAGTCAGTGCTGCTGTTCCAAATCTTCACCTTTCATGTCAACTTCAGATTTTACATAAAAGCAGTTGATTAGCCAGCTGTTGCAGTTCTTTTTTTAAATGTTTTTGAGCACTGCCATTTTGTTCCTTATTTTGGAGATGTCCTAGATTTGTCTGTCATGAACTTCGGTGGAGTCAGTTCTGTATTTTTCACTAATGGGTTGGCCTTTTATTATTCTTCCTTATTGTTACCTGTGCTGGATGTTCATGCAGTGGAGATATAAACTGTACTTTTTCATCGGGACCAAACAGGTGTGTGAGAAAAGAGTAATAAAAGGTCCAGAGAGGGTAGGCACAAAAAATGTCTTGCTCCCTAGCTGTACATACTCTTTTTTTTCAAGTTTGCACAAAGGATGTTTTTTCCCAAATACACGACAGCTCTTTTAAGATGCCCTGGTGCTGTATGTCCCTGTTCTTCTATTACTTCTAGATACTGGGAATGCCTGTTTGTGTTGTCTGTCTCTTATTTGCTCTTTGATCTTTGTTCAATTTCCCTTGGGAAAACTGTTATTTTGTTGTAAAAATAATCTATTTGAATTCTGCTTTTTGACATGTGAAGACTGATGATTTTGTCACCCTTCTTTGTTCTGTTACTGCTTTTCCCTTTGGTGAGTTATCTTGTGGGTATTTGCGTAGCTGGGGTTGAATAACAGGCTTATATCATGACAAAGGATTTTTTTCATCAGATGCTGTGTTTGAACCTAACAGCTGTTATTTCCTGAATATTTTTCCAACCCCACGTGAGGCTAATAGATGGTTTTATTGCATGTAACATCCCAGTCGGTGTTCTCAGAGTCTCACTTTTTTTCTGTCACTGCTATATGTTCCTTGCTGCCTAACATGACTCCCATGAGTCTGTCAAATATTTACCTCTTTCAGCTATGAAACAAGAACCTAGTTCTCCTGCAGTGAGGTCTTATTCATCAGAGGGGAGGTAGAAAGGTATTTTGGGGGACTCACACCTTATCTCTTGTGTGAGCTGCAGGCTGCCTTAGCCCACGGCGGATGCCTGCACTCCCAAAGCACTGTACCCCAGGGGTACAGGGGTGCCCCAGGGGTAATTGGCATGCCATGGTGGGCCGTGAATTTTGACCTTTCTTTTCCCACAAGTCATCCCCTCTTGCCTTCCATATCAAAGCGAAGATGTCTTAGGAATTGGTACCAAATTCATGTGAATCTGGGGATCTTTTCTGCCATCAGCTTTCRAAGCTTCAAAGCAAAGAGGCTTAGACTTTAGCCTCTTTGCATGTTTAAAGCATTACAACGTAGAGAAAGCTGTTTGGCCTGGATGGTTATTGATCTCTMTTCTGTTCTTCAAACTACAAACACAGAATCATAGGATGGCAGGGAACAGGACCAGAAGAGCCCTTGAGAGCCAGCTGGCAAAGCCGGCACCAAGCAGTACGCTGGGAGATTTATAGTTACTGAAAATATTAATCAGTGCTCTTAAACAGTTTCTTCTGTAATGTGCCCAATATATCAGGAGTGAGTTTAAGAGAGATTTGTGAGGGATTGTTCCTCGGGGAGACTGTGAGCTGAATTATATCTCTTTGTGGATGTGCTGACCCACAGTTGAGTATTTCTGATTTACACCCTGTAATTCTCCTTGACTTGCAAGTACTCCTGAAACAAAGGTCAGTAAAAAAGTCTCTGAACAATTATTTACTATTCTGGACAGGAATAGCGATGGGCTCTTTCTATCCAAAGGCTTTTTGGTTCCCCTTCCTTCTGCAGCAGCACAGGTTACAGCTGCAGATATGTGCTGAAATACAGCTACACAAGTTTGTATTTTGTAACTCGTGCCAATCTCCTACTAATCTGTCTGCTTTATGAGTTTGTGCTCTCATCCTTTCTTAGCACTGAGAACTGCCCTTCACCCTATAGCTCCTTTTACAGGTTACTCCTAATTTTAACTTCTGTCTGGACTGAGGAAACAATTTTTCAACACATAGATGAGGAGCCAGGATTAATCCAATACTTATTTTGACAGTGGTATAAAACCCATAAATGCATGATACAGTCTAAAAACAACCTGCCTGAGCAATTAACTCAGTAACCAGACATTTAAAAAACAGTAGCAGAAGAGCAGAGCTACGGATTAAGATGCATGATGATTTTCTTTATTTAATAGAAAAGCATGCAGAAKTTTAATGACGATCAGGAGATTTTACGTTTGCTGCAAATACTCAGGTAGGTTGCTAACATGACAACTGTGATTTGGCAAGGAAGGACCACACAAGGCAAGACTTGAAAACTGGCATGTAGGAATACAGTAACTATTTCATTTTGGGCTCTGCAAGAGAACACACATCTGAAATGAATATGTGACAAGTGGGGAGTATTGGACTTCTGTGTGAGGAGCTGACAAGTCCGACAAACAGCAGCCATGTATTATCTGTGACGGAGAAAAGATCACATCATTTATAACCTTTGAAGCAACATGAAGACTGAACGCAACATCATCTTATAATGATCTAAGAGAGAACTGTCTTTTTTTTTTTTTCTCCCTGGTTATATATAGCTGTTAGGGAGGGCCCTGCTGAGTGGAAAATGGAGCATATGRTCAAGGGCAGTCCAGTGAGTCAATTCACTGACTAATACTGTAGATTATCATGTCAAATATATAGCACCAGCAGTATGAACAATAATGAAGCCTAGTTTATTTCTTTCCTGTAAATTGAAATGAAGATGTGATTGGAATTGTCACACCTTGGATATATGAGCCAGATTCTCTTAATCATCCAAAACAAATGGCCTTATTCTTTATATTGACGTTTATTTTAGGAGCCATTCCAAGACTGGCAAGCTAAAACCATCTATTTAAATGTGTCAAGCACATTTAAAATATCCTCTAGACAGCTGTCCCCTCAGGTGATGGTTCGATGGTCTTGCGCTTTGAAATACCTGCTCCCTTCAGACCCAAAGAAGGGATAACTCAGCCTTTCATCCTGTGGGGAGAAATCATTCAGTGCAGCGTCATGCAGAGACACTGCAAATGAGCTCCGGGATCATCAGTAAACCATGCAGCCATGAAGCCGACAGGGCAATAGACTCATAGAAACCCCGGATGGCCATCAAAAGGAGCCTTTCCTTGCCTGGTCTTCTGTCTTCTCGTGCTTCAGAGTGTCAGTGAGCAAGCATGAGGAGGGGGATATTGACAGTATTGTGCAGACTCCATGGGTCTTCTTCCATTACTTTTGTTTTCTTTCCAAATTACAGAGAGAACATATCCATGTGCTTTGTAGGTTTGTTTATGGCATTGATCAGCAAGGTCTTATTCTCTGCAACGTCAAATTGAACATCACCTGAAAAGAAAGTACAGTTAGAAATATGGTGAAAATTCCATAAATTTAATTTAGCTGTACAATAGCAGGGTGGTTGTGTTTTATTGGTGTCCAAGCTCCAGGTGAAAGTCTGATCACCTTTTGGTCTGTCAAAATTCTAGCATGAGCAAAAACTTAGGGAAATAACATCTGAATTGCAAGTCATTGCCATTCCTTCAGGGATAAAAAGAGTACATAATCAATGTTATTGATTTCTAAACTCCTTTCTCCAAGAAGACAGCTAAGAGTAATTGGAGAGACATTTACTAACTGTTTGCTAAAGATAAGTCACAAAGCCCAAATATTGCTTATCTGTTAAGTATAATTTCCTGAAGGTGGTGTGTAAACTAATATAGAAATTAGCAGTGTTATAAATTTAGCACGTATAAGGAAAAGCAGATGGTACCGCTGTGATTGGACATGTCATTGGAGTATTCCAGAGCATTCCAAATCTTTAACCTATTACTATTTGCATATACTACCACATTACACAGTTTTTGGTAGACAAGAACAACATATACTATGCACAAACAACAACTCTTTTTGCTGAGCTTTAAACTTAGAATGAAAGCAAAATCCCATGTGCTGGTTTTGCAGCACTCATTGTGTTCATTTTCCAAAGCCTCCAAATGGTTCGCGTTGCACATTCTGGGTGGTCAGAACAAAGGCACAGACTGCTCCATGGGCCAATGCACTTGGCGAACTTCAGCTTTCTGTGCCAGGAGATGACATGCTGCATATCATGAACAGTAGTGCAAATAAGAAGCGATACATTTCAAAATGCTTTGTAGTGCTGGAAATTCTTTGAGCAATTAGGAGCTCTGTGAATATCCAAACGTGGAAGGTTTTCATTTAAAAAAAAAAATCAACTACTACCTGGTTATTCTTGAAAGGTAGAATAACACCTCTCAGTTCAGAGGTCGACTTGGCAAGGTGGAGCTCTACTTTTATGATTTGTCTTTTCTTTGGAGAAAGAGAAGTTAGCCACAAAGAGCAGAAAGGGGCAAGAGCAGATAGGGGTTGAGGAAGGAACTGAATTTTGCAAGCAGAAGGTGAAGGTCACATATTTGGAAATCAGTGAGGATGAAAGCATCAAAGAGGAGGTAGGCAAGAGCAGAACTGGGAATTAGTGAGGCAAAATGTGTGGTAGAAAAAAGCAGAAAAGGAGTCAAGAAGAGCAGAGCTGCAGAAGGAAGGAGACAGGGAAGCAAAAGGACCAAGAGTGGCTACTGAATACCATGTCCTTAATCAACTTGCCTGTGTTTCCCATTAGTGTTTTTAAGACCTCATTCATGTTTCCAGCTCAGAAGACAAACAAATCAGGTTAATGCCCCCTCCTTATAAATGCACAGTGTGTGTGATATCCTATTGTGCAGTATTTAGTCTGCCCCCAAACCCATCATCTTGCCTGATTGTGGTAGAGTGCTACTGCCTGGTACTCATGAGGCTGTTGGATGTCCAGTGAAGTAGAAGCCCACACTGTTGGGTCTCCCTTTGTCTTGGGGGGCTCTTGCACTGCTTCATTCTCTAGCTTATTGTCATATTGTATAACACGTTCCTTCCCCAGGTGTTATCCCCCCTCAGAAGTAGGACCTCAAGGTCAGTTTGTAGCAGGCCCTCAAAGTGAGTCCTGACCTCCTCAGTATACCCAAGGACAGGCTTCTCCAGAGCTCCAGCACTGCAAACACTGATTTACATTTACACCAGGACACATACAACATGCACATTTCAGTAAGGCTGCTGGCATAGCAACCCTTTATTTTGGTGTTATTCTTGTGCTCTCTCCTCTAGATGAATTAATCGGACATTTCTTCTCCCATTTTCCTTGATATTCTTGAGCAAAACTTGATTTCAGATGAGCATCTGAGATCCTCTCCCAAGAATAGCTCTTCTGTTGCTATAGCCATGCTTCCACGTTTCATCTGCCTGTACCTCTCAGTACTGGCTTTTCTTATACACTATTAAATCTATTGTTTCAGGTTATCCTTTAATCAGTTTTGCCAAGTAATAAAAGTCCATCCCCAGGCGATCCATTGCTTAGTTACTGGCCCTGGCATATGGTCTCCTGGAGAGTTACCAGCACCCCACCACAGAGCCTGCTCATGGTCAGAGAGGATTGGGAAGGTTTAATGGCCCTTGCCTATGTGTTCTGTACCCCTGCTCCTCAGAACCGCATTCCCATCTGAAGGGGAAAAGCTAGCAGAAAAGTTAGCATTTTGAGAAGTTATTCAAAATGGAGTTTGCAATTTGATAAATGCCCTAGAGAGAGCTCCTAACCTTAAGCTGGAATACAAAAATTCTCACTAGGTTGACTTCCCACTAGCAAATGCCTTTAGGGAATACAAAAGGCATTAGATGACTAAATTAAGTAGATGCCCATATGTATATGTATGTACACATATCTACATGTGCAGGTGCATACAGACTGTATGTGTGTATATTTATGTGTGTGTGTGTAATACAGTAAAAGAAAAACTCCCAACCCATTTAAAATGAAATCTTATTTCATTTCCGTTGTATGCATCCTTCCAATGACCTTGTAGGATTTGTGGATTTATTACTTACCATACGAAAAAAAAAAACCCAACAATTCTGTATAAAGATTCCACTATGAAGTTGCCATAGCATTGAGAGCCATTGATTTTTACCTCATGATGAATATTTATTTTGCTCTGAATAAATAATATCAGAGTTTTATAGAGCAACACTCACAGAAGCAAATCAAAATGAAAATACAGAAGTCTATTTGTGTAGTAAATTTCTAATACATTCAAACAGTCAAGATGTTTCTAAGATGCAACTATTTAATTTTAGAAACAAGTTTGAAGTGCAGACAGCTGGCAAATACTTTGTTTAACCCAATCACGCTTCAGAGCTATGTAAAAACAGCTAGAGAAATCCAGACTGAGATCTTGGCTACCAACAAGAACTAAATGACATGCAAAACCAGAAAGGATAATTTGTGTAATAGAAGATAAGAAAAGAAAACCGACCCCAAAACATTATTTATTGGAAGTCTGGTATTAAGAACTGATAATTGGAAAAGGAAGGCATTTATTTATCAGTTGGCTTGTTTCCACAGGAAAAAAAACCCACACAAAACTTATAAAATTTGCATGTGAACACTTTAAGATCTTTCAGATATTCTCGACTATTTTTAGCTACAGAATTTAAATTATTAATATAATTTGCAATATTTAATTTGTTTTGTGCAGTATTTGCATAAATTAAATGCATGAAGTCTGAGAAAGCTCTGGTAATCTCCCTCTGCATTTGTAGGCGTTTGTTCTGGGTGTCTGTTGTAGCAAATGGCTTGAAGGAGAGAATCCACCAACAGAGAGGAAAAAAGCCTCTTCTTTCCCTTTCCCCTTCCCCTTCCCCTTCCCCTTCTCCTTCCCCTTCCCCTTCCCTTTCCCCTTCCCCTTCCCCTTCCCCTTCCTCTCCCCCTTGCCCTTCCCCTTCCCCTTCCCCTTCCATGCACTGAGCGGGAGACAGCCAGTGCCCAGGGAGGGGCACGGGTGCCACAGGTCCCAGCACGTCGTCCCCAGCCCTGGCCCAGGCGGGGAGGATGGTGTCCACTGTCCCTGGCCTGCCGTGGGCTGGGCTGCAGATCGGCCCTGAAAACCAGTGGAGCTGAGAGAATCAAAACACGAGCCTGAAAAAATCCCCAGCAATACATTGTTCTAGCAGGTAATCTGCATGAATCAAAACATGCGTGCTGTTTATGAGCCCTGTACGCACATATACACTTTTTTCCTTTTTTTTTCTTAATTTTGACTGTTTAACAAATGAGGTACTCTGAGATGCCATGGTCATCTAATAAAGTGAATCTAAGATGATTACAGCTGAGGCAAAGACCAGTGAGAAATTTCCCAAAGGTGCAATAAAGATGATCTTCCCCCAAATATTTAAATCTTCTTGGACAAAAGCATCAGAGAACCTGATGGGAAAAATCCTGGGGGCGACGGGCGCTCAGATGTCCCCATCCGTGACTGGGGGCTGTGAGCTCGGCTGCCTCACGTGCTGCGGTGGCAGGTCCCCCAAGCCTGCCCCACAGCCGGGGGCAGCCTGCGCCCTTGTCCCAGGAGGGGACTTGCCAGGCGGTGTTGTCCCCGCAGCAGGTTTCAGGGCAGGAGAGCGCTGAATTCTTGAGGCTGGGGCTTGAACGCTGCCAGCAGGAGGCAGGTGAGAGAGTCTGCTTGTGTCCCGTCTCTTCTCGCCTGGGCCAGATGTTTTTGCAGAGAGCAAGAGAAAGCCGGAAAGGTGAATTTTAGGTACGATTCCCTCTGTGTTTTAGGATTTTGAGGTTCTAAAATWTTAGCAAATATAGTCTTGCTTTACATTATTTTGCTTTGATGCGCCCATTTACCACTATTCCACATTCTAGCTGAAATAGTCACATATTTAAAGACTAGCTTTGCAGTTTGCTCAGCTTTGCATGCAGACAGCATGACAGAAATTAGTTGCCCTGTATCTGACAGATTTCTGGTCAGAGCAGATTATCCTTCAAATCTAGGTCATTAACTTGCATTTGTCTGATGTAAAACACACTAATGTGCCATTCCCACTGATAAACTGGCCAACCTCTGCTTTCATCAGAGAGAGACTGGCAGAAGAGTTATCCAAGAGCAGCCAAGTCTCCAGACTTCACTGTCCTGAGAGGATTTAATATCCAGACAGATGATGTCTATAGGACACTCATAGATCACTGGGTCTGGATATTTTAAGGCATTACTTTCATTTAAAACAGAAGGAAACCAAGACACTGTGTCAGGAATAGATCTGCTGTTATTTACGAGCTATAACTCTATCATAACATTTACGATGCTGTGCAAAACAGCAGTTCATCTGGCTCTTCCTCCCCCCCCCAAATTAAAATATTAATTATATTATCTATAAAACATGAAGTTGAATAAGAAATTTACATTAACTGCATTTGCAAAATTGAAAGAAGGAAGCCTTGCTTTACTAAAGAAAAAGGAAAATCTTTTTTTTTTTTGGTTGCAAACCTATCACCCTTACTGACAGTATAATTTTATTATTAAAGTAACCCTTGAAAAATTTAGATTCCACTTAGAGATATTTCAAGCCAGGAAAATATTTTTGCTCCACAACATGTTTAAATTATGTTACTCTTTCAGTTGGATAATGTTCAATTCTTACTCAAAGAGGGCAAAGCCACATTAACTACCATTTCATTATTGTATTAACAACAGTTCACTTGCTGTTCTTACAGAATAAGTAAGTAAGTAAATCACTCATGCTTCAGAGATTCTTCTAGCTGTTTATTAGAGATAAGAGGTATTATTAAACACAGCTTTCTAAAACAAACCTGAATTTGTCCATTGGAAACYCTTAGTGAAGACAACAATGACCAATTCCTCTTCCATAAATTAAAATGTTGGTGCTATTTATAATACAAGGTCTGTTTTACTTAGATTTTATAAGGCATGAGTGTCCAAATGAGAGAAAAAAACGAACCTCAGTAAGCAGGAGAATCAGTGTTAAGAGAAGTAGAAAAGGGGTGAACGCCACTATTGCACACAGAATGGTGGGTCCTGATGGAGTAGCATCATGCAGTAGGATCGGTCAGAGACTGCTYATGTTTTTGATTAAACACCTTGGTGAATATTTAGAAAAAACAATACTTAGTCCAAATTCTGGGACATGTTTGATCTATACTTTGGGCAGGATTGAGGTGAGCAACTGACAATTTTACATGACCTTCTGCTCCTCTGAAACCTGGGTTAAGGAGGAGTGGGAATGGCATCTGGCGTAGGTGAGCTGAGGTCCAGGGCTATTCAGGGTGGAACAAATCAGAGAAGTCTGTTAGTGACTCTCTATTACCAAATGCTACCAGAGCTTGCTCCAACTTCACTTTTTCCTCCTGTCTAAGGAACTGGGACGCATAGGTTTGCTATGTAAGAGTAATCTCTTTCTGCATCAGCAAGATTTAACCTCAAGGCAGAACTATGTGAAGAGAAGAAAATGATACTCAAAATACTAAAAACTAGTGGAAACGTAGGACATTATGACATTAGCTCCAGCTCCCAGCATATTATCAAGAGGTGGAATACCTGAATTCCCATAGGACATGCCATATTCAGTGAGAAGGAATGGCCTCTGTTCCAGGATCCTTTCTCCAGCAGTGGTCTGGCATGGATATTGAGACAAATTGTGTTTAAAAGCTCCAAGACAAACCTAGAAGGACTTTTCTGTTGTCTGAAAATAATCAACCAAGGGTACACTTCTGCTTGAACTAGGTTGCACTTTCAATAGCCGCACATGGACCCATTAATCTGTGACATTGTGCTATTTTCATCCTCTGAAATGTTCTCATGAAATGATTTACACTGGTAAATGAAAGATAACTTCCTTTTAAAAAATAAGTTCTTCCTTTCTCCCTCATAGTGTCATTTTGTTTTATCCTATTTCGTGCCTTGAAAAAAAAATATGTATATTAAAAAAACCCCATAACCTACTCCCTTTCTTCCCATTTATTAACATGCACCATAATTTTATGACCTCTGTGATATCCACCCCCAAACACAGCTTTTCTAAGCTGAAGAGATCTCATCTACTTTGTTTCTCCTCATGCAGAAAGTCTTTTATCATCCTTGCTGCTCCCCTTTGTACTTTACCTAATTCTGCTTTACTGAGTTTGGGTGACCAAAAATGTTCCTTGTGTTCAAGAACTCATCACACTGTGAGTGGATAAAGTGGCAGAATGGTGTTTTCTGTTTTGTTTGCCCGTTGCCTGATGGCTGCTTAGCAGACGACTAATGTTGTCAGAATCATCTACATGGGAATTCCCCAATCTCCCACCCGGRAAAGAACCAATTTTGAGCCCATTACTGTCTATGTGTAATTAGGGTTATCTTTTGCAATGTGTTTTATCTTGCACTTATCASTCCTGTATTTCACTTACTGCCATTTTGTTACTGAGTCATCCAGCATTTAGAAATCCTTCTGGAAAGCCTAGCTTACATTTGTCCGCTTTGAATAGCCTGTTTCACCTGCATACCTTCCCTTGGGAACCTTTGTCCCAGCTCATTATAAATCTCTTCCTTGTTACTGGTTCTCACACAGATTCTTGGGGATCCCCTCCAGCGAATCCCTGTTATTAAACTGATCTTTTAATCCTAAACTCTATTACTGCCTTTCAAACAGTTAATCTATGAAAGAACCTTCCCTCTCATCTCCTGACAATTTAGCTTTGTAAGAGCCTTCTGTGGGGAACCAAAGAGGATTTAAAAGTCCAAGGATGCTTCTCAGCTGAACTACCTTCATCCACATACTCAGTGACTCCTGAGAACTGAAACCATGTGAGCATGACTGTCTTTGCAATACCACACCATGAATTATGTAAAATACTGAGAGATGGGAAGTGTCTCAAAATCATAAAGATGATTTAGGAATGAAGTCTCCAAAGCTATTTTGGTGCCTAATTCCTATTGATTCCCTTTTGCATTCAAGTCTGAATTGACTGTGGTTTTCTAACTTTGTGCTTATGAATGCCAAAAGGAAAATTTCCCTGATGTTCTCTACCCTATACCTAAAATTAATCTCCTATGTCCTTGAAATTTAATTAAACCAGATAGTCTTTTAAATCGTTTGCCCACCATATGTTGGAAAAAAGAGTAGGAAAATTAAACGAATAAATCACATCAGAGAGTAAATTAAATATACTGTTTGAAGCCATCCTCTCTCTCATTTTCCTCATTGTTAAAACTGAGTCAATGCTGACAATAAGCATTTAAAAGTGGTCAGGACAAAGCACTTCAGAATGCATTGTACAGAAAGCTGTGCATGCAAGGCGGTGAATGGACTAGATTTTCTGAAGTGTTTTTTCCATTCTTGATTGCTTTGGTGTGAAGTTGGTAGTATGAATTACATTCTAGACCTGATGGAGTAGAAATAAAAGCTTTACAAAGATGAAAGATGAAGAATGAAAACCATGTCGGAAATATAAGTCCCCTGATTTACATGTTGCCTACTGTAAAGCTAAGTCAAGAGAATCTAATTTTATTACTTTGTAAAGCACAGAAAATGATTAAATTAATAAAGAGAAATTAAAAATTGAGAAAAAAMCATATTTCTTGTTTGATAAAAATTGTTTATAGCCTTCACCTAAGCATGTTCAATATGACACATTATGTAAGATAATACACATCATAAACCTGTTGTTGAAAAAGCGTCTGTAGAAAGCATTTGCCCAAATCTCAGGAAATGTAATTAGTTTTTAAAGGATAATTTTTTTCTAAAATACTCAAGAGTGTGAATATCTGAGAGGAAACCAGCAAAAGAACACTTTCACCTTGCTATTTATTTTTCTGTTTCTCATCCTAGTTTGTGACCCTTTTCCCCATGTCTTTATCAAGGACAGACTGAGTTATGACTACATATTAGGCAAAACTAACTTCACACCCCTTTAGAAGGATAAAGTCAATGACTTCAATGGCAGTGGATTCTGCCACTCCAGTTGATGTCCAGTGGCTTCCAGCTGCTCTTTGATTTTGGTTTTAAAATCTGTAAAAACATAAATAGGCTGGGATTTAAGCAAGTGATATATCTGGTTTAAAATGAATGTAAGTTTTATGTGTAATCTGATTAAAATGTTTGCAAAATCCTTTGCACTATTTTACCAGTGACTAAGCTGGTAAACAGCACAGATTGAAGACTGTCTTTAGATGAGTCTCCGTGGTAGAGTATGTCATGTGAGACAGTGTGAACTGAATATGACCTTGAGAATGAAGAGTGACTCTACAACCACATCAGAGGGTACCCTAGGTAAATTGCTCAGTGGTTCACCTCTAGGTTAAAGGAAGACATATCCACTATGTTAAGGGAAGGCGCTTGAGGTCAGTTCTTCATCTCACATGAAAAAATGGGTTCTTTCTGTCAAAGGATTTAAATTTGGTTTTCTTTCTCTGTGACTATTCCCCAAAATCCTTTATATGTAACAGAATGTTGCAAGATCATCTGAAATGTCAAATTGTAGCTTTGCCATAAGATTATGGTGTTTCAGAGACAGTTTTTTTAACTACATCTGTACTGCTAAAGTAAATCACGTCGGGGATTTTATTATTTCTGAGGCCAGCTGTCACCACATGGCTCATGACCACAGTGCATAGCGTTAGTCCCCAGTGGAACAGGTTCATCTCAGAGAAAGCTTGTTGGCATGGTTCATGCCAGAGTGAGCTAATCCACAAGCACCGTGGACAATGAAGTTCCAGCACTTGGGTTGACCCCCCAGCTCCTTTCAGCAGCAGGGAGGAAGCCTTTCCGTCCCTGCTGTGTCATTTTGGGTGGAACCAGTTTAAGGGTTCAGGGGGCCAACAGGACACATGCCCAACTGCAATCCCATGGAAAAAGTATCCTCCTCTCACAGACTTGGGGATCTCGATCTCTGCACGGTTTTGTGGTTAATTTTCAACGCTATCAGCCAATTTCATCGGAGAGGGCAGAGACCTCCTCACCCCAAAGTCTTTCAGGTGATGTCTGGTCAGGTGGGAGAGCTCTGATGGGGTCAGGCCTTGCTTGTGAGCCTGCAGATGCTGGCAGTGCTCTGAGGGCAGGCAGGTGCCAGACTGCAAAGTCCTTTTGGCTCCTGGGGGATTTTACTGCTGAAAACGACATGGTGGTTATGGAGCTGTGGCACCTCCAGGGCTAGAGGTGGGGCTGTAAGGACTGTGCCTTTGCTTGCTTCCATTGGCACTTAGATGATCGCGACAGCCACAGCTTAGGTGTCTCTAGTGCTAAGTTTTTGTAAGAGTGTAATATCAAACACAGAAACAAGTGGCAGGGTAAACACACAGTGCCATTCTCTTAATTAATTATTTAGTCTTCGAGAAAAGCTTTTCTCATAAGGTTTAAAAAAAAGCTACATAAACACATACTTTTTTGCAACCAGCGAACAGCTCCATGTTGGGAGAACAGGTAACAAACTGATCCAGAGATTTATCGGGGAGAAGGAGATTCAAATCTGCTCAAGCAGAGAAGGAAACCAAGCACATGCTCCTCATACCCCTGGTGAATGCTGTATCCAGGGTAAATCAGCATCCACTGCAGTCCTAAATAAAAAACTAGCATGGGACTGGGCACACTTCCCTCTGGGTTTTGTGAGAAAAATGTGGCACAGCCAACTGTCTGTGGGGGGAAAAGCAGGGCTCTAAATCGCATTGGGAAATGAGTGGCTCCTTACAGCTAAAGGTTGGGTGCTGAAGGCCTGAAAGAATGTGATTTAAACATTCCTGTCCCTAATCTCAGATGGCTTCCCACTCGAGTTACAACAGTGTAAGCTCAAAAGCAGGGCTGTGACATTGAAGACGAATTGCTCAGCCCCACGCGACAAAGCTGTGACCCAGCAGGGCACAGTGGAAGTCGGGACTCTCCAAGTCCTGCGTTGAGCTCAGTACATTTTCTTTCCTCCCATAGATCCCTCACGAGTAACAGAAATTAAATTTTTTAAAAAATGGATGAAGTACATATGGCAACACAGCTGGTGAAAATCTGTTACCCTTTTTAATCACCTCTCGTGTCCTAGGCATGCATTTTATCCTTCAAACTCAGTAAAAGGGAAAGCACTGGGAGGAAGGCATCTCCCTGTATTATTGGGAGACTTCGTGGTGTTATTAAGTCATGCAAGAGAAGCCTTGTCTATAAGACTGTCCAGAAGTTAGGTCTCAGTGAGTTCATCTTTAAAATACTTCAAATATTTATAATCACTAGGACAAGCAAAATTTCAGAATTTTCACAGATGGACTGAAAACTGTAAATAAATATAATTGAAAAAGGAGAGGACCATGCTTCTCTTTCTTAATGATGGTGAGCTTTTGAAATGAAAGGGATATAAACCCTGGATAAGTGATCAAACAGCCTTGCAATACCACAGTTTTCCACCTGCTCACAGGTACATTGTAGAACAGTCCTCAGGCTGAAGTGATAGGGGCTCCAAAGCACGTTCTACTGCCTATCCTACTTCCATAGGCACACAATGTCATAAGCAGTCAGAGTGACTATTTCTCATTTGTTAGCCTTGGATCACACTACTGGTTATTCACATTTGCATGTCAGCTCCAAGGTAAGGAGAACAAGTCYGATACATATTAAATTCCAATGCTGGAGCTGGGGAGAGAGAAAAATGCAATTACTGAAAGAGGTGCTTCTGTGAAGGAGCAGTGATTTACATCCTGGATAGGTGTAAATTATCCTCCCTCCCCACCCCCAAGTTCAGCAAATATACTCCTTATTCAATATCTTGCTTCTGTGATGTTTTTTCTTGCAGTCTCTGATTCTCTGTTAAGATCAGAAGGCTGTGGTTTAGTGAGAGATATGAGGGAGTATCCCCTGTGAGGGATTGGGCTCTTTGTGACCCAACAATGAAGTATTTGTCGGTCGAAGAGAAGGTCCTTAACTAGGGCAAGCTGCTGGACCTACAATTCATTCCTGTTGGAATTAAAAAGAATAGAGCTGCTTGTTTGTTGGTTTTGAATCCTTCATGGAGGGCTGCCAGTAACTGCTAACTTGTGTATTATTGCGCTATCAGACAGGAGAAACGGCAGTGAGAATTTACAGTCACAAACCTTTCATCACACAGTTATCATGGTGATAAAGTTCAGTGGYAGTTACTCACCTCTCCAAAAACAACTATTACCCACTCAGACAAGAGAGAGAATGGATTTCTGCAAGATGGTGCTATATTAGCTCACGCTATTGCACCTAATTCCTGGTTACCACTAAATCCAAGTGCCCAGTGCACTCTGAAGTATTGATAGTCAGAGTGCTCTTGTGCACAAGGAGGGAACGTGATCTATCCTTGTTTTGTAGATTGGAGACCGAGGTGCAAGGCTGCAATTAGATTGAGCCATGGATATGTATTGCCATGAGCTTGGGCCCCTGGATCTCTGGGTCATTCAATTCAACCTGGCCGGAGCAGACTCCCTGCTACCAACATGACCATGCTTCCCCACAGCAAGCCCAAGGAGAGTGATGAGAAACCTGTGGAGTCAGATCTTTTCCCTGTGGGGTTGGGATATAGCCTGCTGCTCAGGGCAACTGATTTAGTCATAGCTAGAGAAATTAAAGCTTTGATTCACAAACACTGGTAGTCACCTAATTTCTGCATATTTTTATGGGAGTTTTAATTGCTTGCTTGTCTTTGAAACCTGGACTTTGTGTCATAGTTTAACCAGCTAATTTGCTTAGGTGCTTTGGAGGCGTGCACCTCAACTGCTCAAGTACATGGCATGCTTGACAGGTGATTGTGCCTCTTATTTGTCTTCTTTATCCCCCAGGAAGATGAAGCTGCTCGTGAGAGTCGATTCAATTTCAGTGGCTATGGCATGGGTCACTGTCTCCAAGTCAAAGACGGCACAGCAGTCAAGGCTACTCCACCCAACCCACCTCCGGCACCACAAAAGGATTCAGATTCCATCAAAAAGAAGTTTGTTGACCGTGCAAAAAGGATTGATACAATATCCCGCGCTGCATTCCCACTCGCCTTCCTCATTTTCAACATCTTTTACTGGATTACATACAAAATTATACGGCATGAGGACATTCACAAGAAATAGGCAACTCTAGTTTGCCAGGACTTCTTAGCCAAAGTGATCCACATGTAAATAAACAGTGAAATGTCTTTCTGTCATTTGGACTAAGGGTTTCTTCCCCCCGCAAGGACATTGAAGAAAAGAATGAACAAAGTGGAAAAGTGATATGGAAGCAGAAGTGATTGCATGAAAATATATGCCATGAGACCAGTCAATGAAGGTTCCCCCTACGTACTCTCAGTGGTGTTCTTCCAGATTCAGCATTGATCAGACATCTGTAAATGGGGCCAAATTTTACCCAACTTTATCACCAAGATGTTATCTTTGAAAACAAAAGAGAATCAGAAAACTAACAATTCTTCTAAAACATCTACCAAGAGACTGTGGTGGCTACAGTACAGTGAGTTATAAGAGGACCAAACTTTTTCAGGATAATGTTGCCTTTCTATTTGAAACAAGTCTACTGAGCTACATTCCATGACCATGTCTGTAGTTAGCGGTTTCACCAAGGAGTCCTTTTGTGGGTTGTAAATTATTTCTACTGACAGGGGAGAGGAAAAAAAAAAAAGAAAAAAAAAAGATTTATACTTTACTATCCTTGTGGGTGTGCATTTTAATATTATCTTGCTTTACTAGAATTGTAATTTTGGGGTTGAACTTGTGTGTCGTGTTATTTATTTAATAGTTGACACTCCAAAACCAGTGAAACTGCCCAGTTTATTTTTGTTGGAAGACAGTGCACTTACTTCATTTTATTTCTGCTGATTTTACATGCAACTTGAGGTGCCAAACTGTATTTTACCTATTGTGCTACCCTGTACCACACTACTTAGTAAGAACTTGTTTCCTCAAAGGTGTAGCTCAGTTTAGCATTGAGTTTCTATTACTGCTCTCATTGTAGCTGCAATCAATAGCTCTATAGGTAAACACGACTTGTTTACAGACCTCTAATTTGTATCTTTACTCAAAGTGGCTATCATTTTAAATACCATTAATTAACCTAAGAATTTTAAAACTGTACTGTGATTTTCAGAACCTGTTACCTTTTGGTGCCGGATCTGCGTTATTCAAATCCTTACTACATGTTTTAAAGTAGAAAATTAAAAAAAAAAAAAAAAGATGGTATTTTTGCTTACACAGAAGATGACAACCTGTAACATAAGATGAATCAAACATTAAAATTTTACACTTGCTGTAAAAGGGTTTATTAAAAAAAGGTATTTGTTCAATTTCAATAAAGCTAAATGTGGTACTAAGATTCTTTCACTCTTTTCCTCATTTGCAGCTGTTTGCGCCAGGGCCCAGCTCTTCCACCGCTCTGTCAGCAGAAAGAGGGTGGAAAGCAACCTTCTGCTGACTTGGCTTAGCACGCCAAATTTTGCTACCTGTTCTGCAGCCAAGGGGCTGTTGCAGTCCCTGGGAGTGTGTCAAGGACTGTGTCAGAAATGTTGCTAGGATGTGACAGGAGCATTTGCAGAACATCTGCATTTGGGGAGCCAGGCCTGGGAGAGGAGGCACGCCGCTCCCTCCTCACGGCATCCATGCATGGTGAGAAGCACACCTCAGCTTCACACGTGCTGTGCCCGGCTTAGTGGTATCCTAAACTTTCTCCTGACTTTCTTACAGCTTTCTTACAGCCACTGGTGGGCTGAAGATTGTGCTGAGATGGCCTACGTCTGGTGCCTCATGTAGATGTCGTAACGACTGATAGTTTAAAAACAAATTAAACTGCATGCAGTTCACTGCCCTTCCCTTGATAGGCCAAAATACACACCCTGTAGCTGCACAGCATAGACATTTTTTCACCCTCCCCTAGTGAGATGTGGTACAGAGACATACTGTACCTGCAACTTTTCTCACTCTGCTTTGACTCCTGGACCAGCTTCTGCTGAGAGGTTCTGGATACATCTACCACAGCCTGGCCAAGCCTGTATTTGTGTGTGTTGTGTGTCTGTGTCCGTGCCTCCATCCCTCCCTGCACAGCTGTCTGTAACTACCAGGCTTTGCTCCTCTCCCAAGGATTGGGAAGGGTGTCTAGAGATCTTGACCAGACTGATTCCTAAATGGTTACGTAAATTAATGGTAAAAAGCCAGTTGTGCATTTTATCTCCCCTCAGCTCTGTAGACTCTCCTGTCACTTACACCTGTGACAGAAGTGTTAACAGGCGTCTTCATCTCCTTGAGACCGTGGATCCAGATGTGACTGACAGCCCCGGAAGGGGAAACCAAAAGTTAAAGTGAGAACTCAAGACAACTGTCCAAACTATCTTGCTTTGCAAAATAAGCTTTTGACTCAAATTTAGCTATCATAATATTTGTAATTTTTATAGTGTAGGATTTGCTTTTATTCCTTTTTACAGTGGAACAGTATTTGGTTTATGGATAATGTAGTTGAGGATAACCTTGGTGCAATCCTAGTCGCATGAGCTCCAGCAGGGTGAGGATACCCAGCTGTAAGCTGTGTTTGCATGGGAAGTTAGGAGCCTTCATTGGTATATAAACGTTCAGAGCTCACTTTTACCAGCCGCTTGTTCCAGAAACTCTGCTTTAAATGAAGGTGTAATGCCAGGATTAATGTTAATCCTCAGAGCACAGATGTGTTGCTAATGAGTGTCAGAGCCTATTGCTCATAGCTCCCCCGTATGGCTGCAGCCCACTGCAACAGGAATGCAAAACTATACTCAGCTGATGGATGTTTGTACGTCCCTTTTTGAGGTGAAGCTGATCTGCCTTCAGCATCCACATCACCAACTCACCTGCATGCTTTGCAGCTCTTGGCTATTAGCATTGACTAAATAGTTTGCTAAAAGATATTCTGCTGATCAGATTTGTGGTATGCTGACAGCATGCATGGTAAGATTGCTCCACTGTTGCCTTGTATATAAACTCAGGTCCAGTCATGGGAGTAATCTGTGCACAAAATTCTTACAGGTGTCTCTCTTTTTGAAGACAGAATTTATAGCTACATGGCAATTAGTTGTAAATCTTGAAATTATCTGACTAAATTTTGGACATAAATTATGCATGTGAATAGACAAGACCCACTAAGCATGGGAATTAGGTATGGCCACATGATACAAAATAGTTCTTGACATGCTGGTCAGTGGCCTGTGAACCATCTCACGCAGAGATAGTTTGATACTAGACGGGTATCAAAGAACCTTTCCTCAGAGAACGTGGCTGGCACCAAGAGGATGTATACTGGCTGACAAACTGCCTGCAGATAAAAATTCAAATAACAAGGGTAGCAGGACTTACAGAAGGACACGATTTTCCTAAACAAATGCTCAGTAGGGTTATCAGAGAAACAAGACTCAAATACTGGCCATCTCTTACTCAGAGAAGTAGCAGAATTAAATAGTGAAACAGTTTCATTTCAAGACACTATTGCAAGCGAAAAAACAATGGCTTAGAAAATAAGTCCTTGACAAATAGTCTTCATGAAGCAGGAGACACAGCAAGACGGAAGGAAAGAGACCCAGGATTTCTGAAGAGCTTCCAGACGTATTGGAAAACCTGCAGGTTACAATTCTAGCTGGTAAGATAAAATGAAGCCCTAGGGCATTTAAACTACTTGTGTTTAGCTATAAAACAATTATAATGACTTCTAATTTATCAAGAAAACTTAAAAAGCTTTAAGGATGTCTTTAAAGGATGCAACATCAGGTCAGGTCGTTGGCATCCTGTTGTTACAGGTTGGACCTGAGTGGTTCAATACTTGAGGAGAAAGGTTTTGCCATCTCTCACCAGATAGAAGCTGTCATGCGCTATGATAAAGACTAATCAATAAAACAAATCTTTAAGAAAAACCTTGTTGCAATAGGAGGAAAGTGAAAAAAAGTATGATATGAGATGAGAGATCTCTTTTTGTTCCTTTTTCCTGTTTCTTTTTCTCCACATTTTTTCAGGCCACAGAGCCATCACTTGTGATGTACTGAATCATAGATGATAGGTGTTGTAGCAACAGAGGCTTTTGGAGTCTCCCATATGAGATATTGGCAATTCATAACTGCTGGGGGACAACTCCAGGATACATGATGCCTCTGGGGTCAGACTTTTTCTTGTCCTACAGAGGTGAGGAGTAAGGGCCAACCCCATTCATCCACAGGCATTGAGACTTTCTCGCCGTGCTTCCCTTCTTCCCCAACACAAGATGCTGAAGGCAATAGGAAGGAGCTGATGGAAAAATAATATTCATCTACTGCAGGCTGAACTGCTACAGCCCTTCTTGCTTGTGCAAACCTGTCATTGACATTAGTGGCGCAGGAGCTGCTGACCAAAGGTGAGGCACCAGCCAAAACTTACAGCCTTACATAGTTTACCTTATTGAAAGCATTGTGGAGGAATCTGGAACTAATTTCCCGGAAAGGGCTCTCACTGGGCTGAACTGGTATCTTTGGCTCAGCAACAGGCTTCTGCATTACCTTGAAGTCACCTTTCATGAACTTATTCAAAAGATCTGACCCAGTATGGCATTGACATTTCTATATTTAGAAATATATTTCTAAATACAGAAAGAAAAATATTTGATGTGTGGGCATAAAGAGTATATGCACAGTTTTCTAATCCTTATTCCTTTAAAATTAGGACGTGGCAAGGAACAAAGAAACAAAAGCTGTAGGATGAGATTTGCATTACACAAAGTAGTATGAAAATAATTTTAATGAATCTATTAATTTTCGTTATCTATAATATAGCGCCTGTGAAAAATAAGTTTCTGCCAGACTTTCAAAGTAACTTATTCTAATGCTTTTTGACATAGAAGTTCATGTCTTACAATGTTTTGGAAAACCAGAAAACCAAAACCAAGGCTACCTAGAGGAACTCCTGCCTAGGTGAATAATCCAAGCAAAGTCACGCTTTCTCCATAAATGCCCCTTACAGATTTTACTTTAAAAATTAATCTTCTCTGGTTTGACAGGAAGAGAAAAAGAAGATATTTATGCCATTTGAAGATACTTCTCTTACTTTTGCATGGAACATGTGAAATGTCATCACATTTAGGGCTATGCTGCACAACAAGGGCAGTTTCACCAGTTCCAGACAAACTCTAGCCAATTTGCTCCCAATTCCAATGCAGTGCTCACTGAAGGAAAAAAGAAAAAAAAAAAGTGCTCCATTGACTTCAATAGCTTCTAGATCAGTCCCTAATGAAGGATAAGTTTCCAATGCTAAGCAGCAGAAATAATCTGGGAGGGAAAATATTCAGTGGATTAGCTCTCTTCAGTATCCTCTAAGGACGAATAGAAACGAGTCAAAATAAGCATCTCAGATAATAATTAGGAAAACTGACTTTGTGAAATGCATACACTCAGTTCTTTAAGTTCCCACTGAAACAAACACGCTAAATTAATATCTTCACTGTGGAGAAACCCTGTGAGGCAATATTAATAAAAACCAGTGAATTCTGGGGATCCTGACAGCATTTCACTTGTGCTAAAAACTACGATTTTACTGGGACAAATTATATAAAATGCTCTCTAGTCATCTGAACAGCTGTATAACTGATTCAAAAACAGCTTTTTCAGCTTACTATAAGACCTGAATCTGACTTTCAGCAGAGTGGGTTGCTGTTGCTGGGGCTGGCGGACAGCGTGTGCCATGCCAGGGAGATGGCAGGAGGACACATTGCTCCTCTTTCCACTGCCCGGGAAAAATGGCAAGACCCCTAAAGATGCACAGGGGGAATATATTCTTTAGCAGCGCTTAGTGAAAATGCATTTACACAGATGGGTTGAAAGATTCAGTTTTCCACCTTCGCTTTGCTTTGGCACAAATCCATTTTCCCTAAGGTGATGCAGAGCGCTACCCTTGACATCACAGCAGCAGGATCAGGCCAGTTGGCTGGGCATGTCTGGAAATCCCATCTTTATCTCTTGACTCCTGGAGAATTGCCTTGTCTCAGCTGCAAGTCCTCTTTGCCTGCCACACAGGGTCCCTGGAGCACAGCAATCAGGTCGTGCCTTTGAAAAACAGCTTTGATGGTCATTACACAGCACCCCAAAGTTCCCAAGTGGAAAGACGAGAGCAGAGAAAAGAGGATGCACCACTGGTGCGTGGTGTAGGAGAAGGACCACGTGTGCAAGGGTGCCTTTCCTGGACCCCCTGAGAGCCCAAATCTGGGACGTACTGTCCAAAAAGCCCTCTGAAGCTCCCAGGTCAGGTCTGCAGCACATCCTGAAGCTGAACGTGTTGTGAGTGCTGAACCTGGCTCCAGTGCTGCTCAGAGACCTCTCTACCGGCACATTCAGCCTATCCCACCCCCAAGATGTTCAATGGGGTTGCAGCTGTGGCTGCAGAAATAGTTTAAGAAACACTGCAGCACTCAACAAACATCTTCCTTGTTTTCCTTTTAGTCCAAAAAGAGAAAAGAGCTACACCAATGCAAGCAACAGAAACTAAATCCAATGTATTACTGGTATTTGCAGCAGTGCTTAAGACCCTTGTGTGAGGATGTGTCCCCGCAGTAGCCTGGGCATTGCCTGTTTTTTCCTGACCCAGTTGCCAGAAGAGTGCAGTGAGGGATTTGAGGAGCAGAAGGGCTGGTGCAAGAAGAGAGAGAGCTCAAGGGTGCTGGCAGAGGGGTCATGTGAGAATGAGCCATCCAACGCAGACACCATCTTGGGCTGTTCTGCAGTCCTGGCCCCTGAGTTGGACCAGGCAAGGGGAATGCGGAAAGGGGGCCCCCAGGGATGGGAAGTAGCCTAGTAATGGCCACAGAGCAGGCAGTGGTGGGGCCAAAAGCAGAGACCAACCACCCCAGATCAGACTAAGAGAAAGGGGGAGAACTCACCAGAGAGTCAAGTCTAAAATACATATTTATAGAATATCTTCCGTCTTGTCTGCTGGGTGCAATCCAACTAATAAAAATGAAGACGCTGCTGCAAAACACTTGATAGGGCACATGCTCCAAACAGGAAGAAATCATAATGTTGCATGTGGAACCGGAGTCTTTAGCAGGGATTTCCAGTGAGAAAATGAGAGCACTAGTCATTTATTTCACACTGGAGACACCTCCTCCTCTCTCTGTATTGTCAGGCAGAGTTGTTATGAAGAGGCATGAGTCTGGAAATGAGGAAGCCTGCCACTGTGTGGTTAGAGATGTCCGCTTAGCCATTGCTTGGAGTGCGAAGGGGAGATGTGTATGGCTGCTTTTGGGGGAGACCAACAAGAGCAGCATGGACAAACGTCAGTGATGAGCTAATAAACCTTTAGAAAAGGAGAGTGAGCTCATTTTTCCTATAATAAGCTAATGAACTCTGTCCTCTGGGAGAGACGTGGAACATCATCAGTGTGGCTCCTAACAGGGGTTGCCAAAGATGCTCTTCAGAAGAGGGGTGAAGAGCAGGGCTGCTACTGAGCCATTAGCTTAAAAAACAAGAGCCAAAAGAGCTGCCTGCTGCAGGAAAATTGGGTTCCCCTTCCATGTGTATTACGTTCATTGTAATAGGGCCCTGAAAGCATGTTCTCTGCTTGGAAGAATAGCAGAATCTTCCACTAATCCATGAAAGGAGCAAAGCAGAAAAAAAAAAAGTCATCTTTTTCTTGACTTTTTTTTCTTCTAGTAGMTCAATTGAAAACCAAGAGAAACTTTTATGCTGACCTTGGATGTAATCTGGGCCATTACAAGTTGATGGTGAAACCTTCAATATGGGCAAGATCTCAGCCTGCATCTGAGCTGTCTGCTGTTATGGCACATTTGCTTTTCACTTTGGAGCCCAGTGACTTTGTTTCCTTGCGTTACTGTAATGAGAGGTTTCATTGACCCTTCTGGTGTTGCAAGTGCAGTAAGTAATGAAGAATTTGCTAAACATAATTTAAAATTTCAATCAAATTTTCCTCTCATCAGAATCTCTGTGTATAATAGTGCTTCAGAGGCCTTCTCCAAGCGACAATGATAGAGGCTAAAGAGCATTTTAATGTTTCCTTTGATTTATTAACATTAGCTCAGTTTTTAACTTGCAGAAAAGAAGTGCCCCATTAATACCCACAGTCACATTTTACATTAGACATCCTAAATGTGACCTATTCTATTTTTAAAGGAACTAATTCCCATGCATTTGCTGACTTACTCCAGGCATGACCAAGCCTCAAAACGTAAGGCCCGTTCCTGACATGCGGGGAGTTTTCCTTGGTTTTGAACAGCTGTGTTGTTATTCTAGCTGTAGCTTTCTGTATTAATATCAGTGGGCAGGACTGATTTTATGACACTAAGAAAATAGAGGAGCGTATTTTAGCATAAAGGAAATTTGCATATTTGCTACTATAACAGCAGAGAAAATTTCACTGGAAATTAATGGTTTCTGCAAATTGAAAAGCTTGAATTGCATTTGTGCACACACATGCAGATACACACACACCCCTTTCACTTTGCTTCCCTTAATCTTATTACATTATTTCTTTGGCTGATGTCCCTGAAAATTTCACCTGCTACTCAGTGCTTGCTAGTGGTGTAGCACAGAACAATATCTACCTTATTTATCTCTGACYTAGTTGTGGAAAAGGTCCAAAAGTTATCTTCAGCCTGATTAATCTAAGCCTGATCTGCTAATATGCTGCCATGGATTAAATATATATATCATCTGAAATAGCTGAGGCATGGCTCAGACATCCTGCAAATGGCAGCACTCAGATATACCTGCGGTGGATCTTGCTAAGCAGGCACTCTGCCCGGTGCTCTCTGATAAGGTTTCTCAGTCACATCTCAAGACTTTAGCAGAAAATGTGATCGTGAGTACTACTGAGGTACACCTTTTCTGCAAATTAAAATCTGAGCTGATGTTAATAAATCAGAAGGGAAGCATGAACTAAGAGGCCTGGGGAGAGCTCTTCAACCTCTCCCTGTGCCTGGTGCTGGCRGAAGAGCCACAACGATGCAGAAGGACACCAAAAACCCCATCTGCAGCTGAGGAGGGTCCCCATGGCACCGGTGCCTGGGAAAGCAACYCCAACCTCCCAGGCCTCCTGCAGGGCACAGGGGGTCCTGCCTTGTAGCAAAAGACAGGTCAGGGGGCATCTAGATTAAGCTATGAGCAATGTTGGTCCTTGGAGCAGTCCAAGATGAGGCTACTRTACAAGTGGTTTACTCTCATCATCACAGCTTGGTCAAATTGTCTGTTCAAGGTTGTCCGAGCCCTAATGTCTACACTGGTGTTTTCAAGCTGCGGTTAAATGGCCACATGGTTACACACCGGTGGTTTTTGCAACTACCTCATGCACATCTCRTCTCTGGCCACTGCAACCTGGTGGGTTTACTAGCTGTCCTCCCGGCTTCACTAACTATTCTCCCTTCAGGCTGGATATTAGAAGTGAGCCAGGTCCTCTGTAAAATAAGACAGAGGGAGGAAAAACCCACCCGCCAACACCAAACCACACACAACATTGCTCCCCACCTCAGCCACACAGGCTTGGGAAGTTCCCTACGAGCTGGTGCAAGGGCGAGAGGGTGAATTTTTTTGCAGCGTTGTGTGTGCAAAAAAAGTGTAACTGGAAAGCAAACAGAAGCAGATTTTGGAGAGACCTCAAAAAGAGCAGAGACTGCAGGAAAGTGCTAACGGCAAAAGGAGAACTGAAAACAGGGAGTGGAGAAAGAGCCTCCTCTTGTTCATTCCAGTGGTGCTCTGAGGAAGACAAGCAGGACTCCACCAAGGATATTGTCACCAATTGCTCTTTTTAACGGAAATCACCTGGCAGATCCCCGGTATCAGCTACTCACTCAGAGGGGCATTTCTATTATTAGGACAGTCAGCTGGGAGAATGGCCAAGGTTTATATTAGCTCCATTACCAGCTAGCTTTAATGGGTACTGGAGAGCATCTCTGATTTTTGGAAGTATAACTGCATCTATCGGACACTACTCCAATGCTCCTCTGTTTTAAGAAGGTCAGCACTGCCTCCTCAGGAAGAAAAAAAAAAGAAAATAGGAAAATTCTAGGCTGAAATCATGGAAAATCAAGGTGGGAATGACCTTAAGAGAYTGCATAATCTACTTTGGCCCCAAAGAAGCTGGGCTGGAGAGGGGTAGTRAGTGTGGAGGCTGGAAGGGGTCTGTGGGAGGGATTCTGGGGAACTGTAAGAAGTTGTATGTTTGTCTTTGCCTCAGTAACTCCCTGGTTCCTGGCCACTGCCCATGGTGAGCGCTCAGGTCATGCAGCCATGAGAGCTTCCCCTGCACTCCACGTGGGACCTCCACTTGCTTCTGCTCTGTCTCATTCTTCAGTCAAGAGGCTCTTCCTGATGCCCTGCCCTGGGACAGCCATCCAGTGAAGGATAAGCAGCTAGGACCTGGAGAGAAATTAAGAGGTAAACATCATCAGACAAACTGATAGAAAACTTYTTGTCATGCACAGTATTTTCTCATTTATAAATCCTCATGAGAAAAATTCAGTTTCTCCCCACAAAAATTTGCAGCTTCATTAGTAACTTTTCCCATTTCATGGGGTTTTACAAAAGCAATTATTAAATTTTAAATCAATAAAGYCGTTCAGCAAAGAAACAGTTTGCTACAGAAAGCACCATTCAACTTTTCAGTGTTGAATGTACAGGCATTTATCCAAGCTATAGAGCATGCTCAGTTGAAGACTTCCTGAGACCCCGTTCCTCCTGCTAATTCCTGGAGAAAAGTTATTTTCTAAACTACTGTGTGCCTGTTCTAGGGTGGTGGCTTACTGGGAGATTTTTTTCTTTTTTAATTATACCTTTCCAACTCTGCTCACTGGGCTCCAAGGACATGGGATTTTTTTTTTAATTATTATTATTTTCATGCATCTTTGGAGCACCTAAAGAGTCTCCTACAGATTCAGAAAATCAGGCTGCCTGTCGTGAATGAATCCTTCAAAACCAGTGATATTATTAGCTCTTCTGTGTCATTGAACAGACGAGCTAAATGCTAAACCCAGAAATTTCATTAAAGATTAAAGAAATATCATTTCACGTTTCACCTGCTCCATTAATATCAGATATGAATTCTATCTTTCATGACACAACTCAAGTGCAGTATAAGATTTCAGATATACTATTATTTAATCTCTCTTTCAGAGAAAGAAGAAAAATGTTCAAAATCCTTGAAGAGCTGTGTCTCAGCATGACAATATGTTTTGTCTGACCGTTTTAAGTCACTAAAGAACATCTTGGCCTTGTGATTTTTCAATAGCTTCCTTTCTTCATGCACCACTTGAAATATGTTAACAGAGACATAATGTTCAGGAAATGCCAAGCACTTATTCTCTGAGCGTAAGCCCTCCAAAGTCTTTTCTGGTGGAATACCCAAGAAGTGAGGCACTCAAAATCATTAAGTGCTTTTGGAAATCTCAGCCTTAAATATTATGGTCAAATTACTTCTTTCACCTGGAGTTTTTCCCGGTCATTGATTTGTAACTCCCTCCTCTTTTTTTTTTCTCCCAAAGAGTAGTTTCTGAGCAGACCTCTGGCCTTTTCCCCGGAGCCCAAAACCCCTGGGGACATGATGGGTTGCACCTTGCATCTCTGCAGTGGGAAAATTTTAAAGGACTGTAGAAGTTGCCTTAACAGGAAAAAGAAAAACTGGAAAAGATGCCTGTCAGACATTTTTCTAAGAAGAAAAGCRTCCTAGCAAAAAGGCAAGTCCAGAAGGTTGTTCCACCACATTAACATTACCTACATATCTCAGAGCCAGAAGATTAAAAAAGAACAACCAAATCCTTCCAGACAACACATCTCTTCCCCATTGTTCCTGTATCATTTTCAGCAGAGGCTTTCGGAAGACTATCAATATCCAAAAAAGTAAGCCTCCCACACAGCGGGGTGTAGATCTTGGTTATGTCCTCTGGCTGGAGCTAAGCATATATATGTGTTTGTCACATCAGTTCCAGCATCCTCTAGCAGGAGCCATGAGGTGCTCTACCACGATTCTCCACGTTCACCATTTTCTGCACTTTCCCAATGTTTCGGGCCCCTGCTTTTTCCAACAGCACATATGGTGTCAGTGTAGGGCAGGCCGTGGGGCTTTGTGCAGGGGGGTGTATGAGTTTCCCCCAGTGGAAAGGGAAACCTCCTGATAGCACCACCTTGCTTGTGAAATGACTGAGGTTTCCTGAGCACCCATTTGGGGAACAACACAGCAGGGACCGCTCCAGGCAGCCCTTCCCAGCAGATATCCTTGTCTTGGCTGTGGTTAAATGAACAGCTTTCCAGCCCATACACCYGTGCAAGACTTTGAGTCCCTATTTTAAGGAAAGAAGGGCAGTAATGAATAAATAACAAAAAGGGTAAAAGCATGTATTTTTATGAAGCTACAAACACAGGGCATCTTTACAAAGACTGAGTTTCTGGAGTGCCAGGAGGGACTTATAGGTCTTTTGAGGAGCAGCTGAGAGAACTGGGGTTGTTTAGCCTGGAGAAAAGGAGGCTGAGGGGAGACCTTATCACTCTCTACCCAAAAGGAGGTTGTAGGGAGGGGGGTGTCGGTCTCTTCTCCCAAGTAACAAGCGATAGGACAAGAGGAAATGGCTTCAAATTGCACCAGGGGAGGTTTAAGTTGGATATTAGGAAAAATTTCTTCACCAAAAGGGTTGTCAAGCATTGGAACAGGCTGCCCAGGGAAGTGGTTGAGTCACCATCCCTGGAGGTATTTAGAAGACGTGTAGATGTGGTGTTTAGGAACATGGTTTAGTGGCGGACTTGGCCGTGATAGGTTAAGGGTTGGACTTGATGATCTTAAAGGTCTTTTCCAACCTTAATGATTCTATGATTCTGTGGTTCTATGACTTTCAGTCTCCACTGTGCTTCGGGGAGGGGGTTGCCAACCCATAGCTAGGTAGGACCTGCCTGGTCTCTCCCTGCTCCTCCTCACTGCCACGGCCCATGGGTGCGCGCTAGGTAATGGTAACATCCTGCCTTTTGATTCAAGCTTCCCTGGGCCAGGGCAGGGTTGAGCTCACGGGGGCTGCTTCTTATTTCAGTTTTGGCCTTCCTTTGCAAGGTGGGTGCAGAGACRGCTTGGCCACAGGTGATCACCCCTGCCCCCCCTCCCTGAGCCCATGCAGTCCTCAGGGGCAGGGGCAAGCTGTCCCTAAGTGCTCCCAGCTGCCTTGGTCGTGTGGCTCACAGATGCTGGGGCAGTTCAGGCAGTGCTGCCAAACCCACAGTGACAGATCATTGGGTCCCTACAAACATTAATGTGATGTTTACTGCTTGCGCTGAAGTGCCACATGGGCTGCAAGCTGTTTCCTCTTGGCTGAGAGCTTGGAGGGAGATAACACGAGCTGCCTGGCGAGCAGGGACATCTTCCCCTGCTGCCGACCAAGCTGGGCAATAGCTCGGGTTTGCTTTCGATTGCAGGGGAGTCCTGGCAGAGATGCATCAACTTTATCTCAGCACCTCACAGGAATCTCTTTCCTGTAGATACTATGTGAGGCAAGGGTTTACAGAGGGAAAGGCTCTCAAACATACAGCTTTGAAAAAAACCCAACCATATCGCAGCTTCCTGACTTTGCAAGAAGCACGGGGTTTGTCAGTCAATCCTGAATAAATACGAGCCTTCCTTTAGCAGCAAATAATCCCCGCAGCCTGACATTCGCTCCCAGTCTCATTCTCCTGGCCGACCTTCAAATCCTTGTCCAAAGATTCCTCGTCTTCTCACTGCCCTGCCAAAAAGATTGCTGAGATTGGCAAAGGTCAGGCAAGCTGAGCAGACAGAGGAGAGCAAGTGCAGCTGGGTTCCTTGCCAGCCCCAACTTACTTCTCAACTTGTTAATTGCTCAGCAGTGTAAACAAGTGGAAAACAAACAGCTTCTATTGGAGGGAGGACTGCGAGCATACCTAAATTACGTGGGAAAGAGAAGCCCTTTGGAGACTCCCATTTTCCTCATAGAAAGCAAGCTGAAGTTTTGTAATGAAAGGAAATTATCCCGCCGTGGTTTCTGCACTGAGGCTGCTGTCATTCAAAAACACGTATTTGAGGTTATCCTGAAATTGTTTCACAATCCCTCACATAATCTTTCAAATCCTCCTACAAACCTAATGTTATCCTTCAGGAATGTATCAGCAAAAGATTTTTATTTGATCAGCGCTGAAATCTTTTCGGAGTAATAAATTTAACCTTCAAGAGTACTACGGCATTCATTAAAGACAACTGAATTCATGTTTTGGTAGTCCAAAAAGGTTACATCTTTAAAAACTTTTGGGTTAAAACTTTTTAACCTGCTGGTCTGGCAAAATCATCTCATAGGAAACCCTGTAGGTGGGAGCAACTTGGTGAAAGCGCACCCCCCAAGTACCTGGTTGATTCCCAGGTGTACAAAGTCTCAGGGGGTCACCTCCTTCTTGGGCAACATGCAGGAATCATTTGAATAATCACAACTTAAACTGTGATCCTCATTTAAGGCCTCTTCTGGTGCCAGGGCCTGGGACTCTGTCTTCCTCTGCTTCACAGGTTTGAGGCTGGCAGAGATGCTTCCAGGAGTGACCCTCCCCTGAGAGCCTCCTGAGAAGACCCCTCCTGTCCTTCTGCTGGAGTTCATACTGGGGCGCAAAGGAAAAGTAGAACAGCCTCTGGAGGTAATAAATATGAAGTCAGGAAGGTATAATTTGTGTATAAGGCGTTCATACGCAGACATTCATTTCAGCTCAATACCTAATCTGACCTCCTTTTCATTCAAACAGCATCACTCTGGTCAGTATTTTGATGAGACACCATGTTGGAAAGAACCCAGAAACTCACTGATGCTTGCTGTCCTCTGGGGAATGGCTAGAAGGACAGATAGACACTCTGAAACACTGTTGGACGACTTCTTTGGAGCCACTATCAAAGAACACATTTCCATCATTGATCTAGGAGACTGAATTCTTTCCTTTGCCACTTGAATCCACATAATCCTCTGTGGATCTGGCCAAATTCAACTTTGGTAATTACATTTTCCAGAAGCAGAGTAGGCTTAAATCAATAATTAAACAAAATTAGTTAGCACTTTTGATTTAAATTGTATTTTTGATTGTAGACTTACTGAAAGCTGACATAATTTATAGACATCTCCTTCAAGCATGTTCAGCCTAAACTATAATTTAAATGAACTGGGAAAAACAATTACTTCTATAAGTTGAATCAATATGTCATAAATTGACATACTGCATTAAGTAGGGCAAATAAAATTGGATAGAGCAATTATACATCCTAGACTACAAGGTGACTGCTGTGTTCTCTGAACCTCAACATTTGCAGTTTAATGAATGCTGAAGAGCTGAACAGGTCTGGGTAACTCAGTGGTCTGCCTTTATTTTCTGAAATGAAAAAGCATTCTTATTTTGTATCCCTGTGGTCTAAGTCTGTGCTGCTCTGAGGGACTTTATTTAAACATACAACACAGTTTCTCTCCAGAGATATGTTGAGTTTTCATGGGTTAGGATGTTTTTCCTTTTTCCAAAGGAATATTTTTAATTTTTTTAAATTTTTTTTTAAATTCAGAGAGAGTAACTTCATAGTGGTTAGCTCTAATGAGCTTGATAAAGTAATGGCATAGACTCGTCAAATTTTTCACATAGTTATATCTTACTGAAATCTGCCACTTAGCTGTGCCTGAAGAAATTAAATCACAACTTGCCTAATTGATTAGCAGTGTTCACATTTAATTTGTTATAACCATAGTCAGGGGCAGGTAAACTGTATATGCCACTCTTAAATCATTCTGTTTCTCATACCTGTGATAAAATCTGAGGTATGCACTGTAGTGCACATATGAGCTAGCTTTAATTTAGTTGACAGGTATGATAATAAAAATGCACTGCAACCTATGCCCTGGCATCTTCAAGCTGTCCAGGTCATCTGAGACCCTGGCTGCCTGGGAAACAGGCATGGAGATGAAGTTTGTGCTGTTATATCTTCACTGCTGTTGTCACTGTGATTGAACTTGTACTGTTATTGAATTGCTTGAACTTGGTATTATTATTGAATTAGTGAGGTTRAGCCTGCTCAGATATACCAGCATATACAGCAATTACATCTGTGGCTGCAATGTAGACATAACCTTTGTGGGCTCAGGGGTAGTAATCTGTGATGATTTTTCCTCTGAATGATTTGCACATTGCCTTCTCCTTGGTCTTGTGGTGACTACCCTTCTAGACTTGTCACTCTGGGCAAGCCCAGGCCCCACACTGTGGGATTTCCACACTTAATTTCTATCCTTTTACTAAGCAGCAACCAAATCTCACAAAAGCCCAGTGTTAAATGAAGACTCTGAAGTCCACCTGCCATAGAGGGTGGACTCTATGCCTGCACACATAAAGGCGGGAGTGAGAAATCCTGATGAGAGTCCATTAAAACAGAAATCTGCAGGTAGGAGGCAATTTCTGTAAATAGGCTGTTGGACTCAGTGCACCACAGTCCTGCTGGAAAAGAGCAATGTTATTTTAGAGGGCAGCAGCAGAGGGTAAGGAAAGAGGTGGCTGGAGGTATCTGAGAGCTGACGGGGTGTGAACTGGGGGCGTGAGCAAATTCTTATTAACCGTGTACACCCTACAAGCCAGGATAGCAGCCACAAGGAAGATTTCAGCCCACACCTAGCCTCCAAGTCCTGCTCTTGTGTTTAGATTTCTTGTTCTGAAAGGGACTTTTAAAATATATTTAAAAGAAAGTAATTGGAGACTGTTGTGTAATATGCACGTTGGATCACAGAGGTAACCTAAATGCTGGTATTTTCTGACTTTTGAGTGATTGAATTATCACCCTCGTAACACCCTCTTAATATAGTTAGTGAATGTAATTACATTGCAGAGGCTGGCTTAAAACACCATCACTACTGCATCACAAGTAGGAATGCTCAGCCTAATGGGCCCTAATTGCATATCTCTCTATATGTCAGCCAGGCATGCTTTAATTCAGATTCTCCCCGTACTACCCACTGTTGACCCAATCAGTTTTCTGAGAGATAGCTCTGATGTTCTGYTACTGACAGCAAAAGCAGCAATGTTAATATGTTATTGTTTTCAACAATAGGAAAATGTCACATGGAAGAGATGAAGAGCACAAGACAAAATGCAGCTGGGGGAAGAGGAGAGGTAGAAACCAGACTCCACTTGCTGACTCTCATTGTGTGCTTACTTTCCATCTTAGGGATGCTTGATAAGTACTTGGTTAAGCAGATGGGACAGGAGAAAAAAGTCAAGAAATCCTGGAATAAAAATATCTACAAGACAGAAGTGGAATGAGGACTACCAGTGAGAGCTACCTTCTCCCACCAAGACACATTAGAACTTGACATGCACGAAGCACTCCAGGCTAAGAAGATGGGCCAGTTTCCATGGCTCATCAGCTCCATCACAGTATATGCTAAGACTGAGGTGAACATTATTTGCAAGCACCATCTGTGAAGAAGACAGTTGTCACTAGCAGCTGGGTGCATTACATATAGGACACAGAATACCCAGGGAGCAGAGCAGGAACTAACCCAAGCACTAGTAGGCTTCCCATTCACTTCCGTGCCTACAGAGAGTACAAACACCTTTATGGAGGATGCTTAAATAAGCAGTTACATCTTCTCACTCATCTCTGCAACGCGTGCATAAGCAAGTAGATGGGTGATCTTGCAGGATCCAAATCACAGTAGAAGAAACTTCCCTAGCTCATCTACTGGGTATTTTTTATCCAGTAGCTTGGTGTCCTAAGAAAAARGTGTTTATGAACCATCACTTTTGAGCTCTCTGGCTAACTGCAACCAAATGCAAGGTACATGTTTAAAATACCCTGCAAGATATATGAAAACCAAGATCTCAGGGGAAAAAAAAATTAAAATAATTAACCCCTTCATTAATCCCTTCATCTTCCTGACAGAAAGATAGGCAGATTTCAGGTGTTACACATTCTTTTTAACAACTGCTGGCTGAACGATCAGCACATTTGTCCAACTGGCATTTATCTTGTCCTCAGATGGAGGTGTCACAGGGGCTAGACCAGGCAACCGGGATGACTGTAACGTAGGGAAGTCTTAGGAGTATAAGGCTTTATTTCTCCTACTGCCAGTAGAATAATTGATTTTTCCTCTCATAGACTACTGAAGGATCCTACCAATGGCACCACTTTGAGAGTAAACAATAAAAAAGGAGTCTGCCTCAATTCCTGTTCAACAAAGAGACAAGCGCCTGAAGTAAGCATGTGTTGTTCTCCCTAAGCCTTTGACCACCTGAGATCCCAGGTAAAGAGTCAGCTGTTGCTGACAGCCTCTTGGATTCAAGACTTACACAGACAACTAAAGGGCTCCCGGAAAGGGCTGTCCATAGTATGCTAGTGCAGGAAGCAGCCTACTGCAGGGACGGGAAGGACACATGGTATCCCAGATCAGCATTTCTCTAGTACCAGCAAGAGACCTGCTTTTCAATGGGCTTAGACCCAATGCCTTAGCCATTCACAACTCTTCCTCTTCCCAGGTGAACTACACAAAGATGGAGAAAAGATGAAAAAGTGAAGAACAGTAACTTAAGGGAGACTGACATTATATGGAGATGTTGCATTACCTTCAAACCATGCATTATTTACCCAAGGTGTTTGTAGTTAAGGTTGCATTTCAATGAAAGGCAAACACTTTTAGGAATGAAAACACACAGCTGGTGCTTGTAAATAGCCTTAAGTCTACCCTGCAGTGACACCTTGAGGGGAAAACATTAAAAATAAATAACCAGAACATGCATTTCAAATCAATGGTAAAGAAACAGGAACCACAAGACTACCTGGACAGACAGCTGCCTGGTTTCCTGGAGCAACTCATGATAACGTGGGGCTTTCTAGCACCACTCCTGCCAAACAGCTTTCTATTAAACCATACCATCTTTCAACATCCCATACTTCTACAGTATGAAAAAAGGGAAATTTTCCTTTCCCTTTTTCTTCTTCTCTGGAGGAGATACAGCAAGTATCTTGTGATTTTCAAAAACTGTTTTGGATCAACACTCAGTTTTGACCTTATTATTTCTGCATTTGAAAATTATCTTCAACAAAAAACTATTCTTTTTCAGAAGAGGCAACCTCTTATTTCTTGTGTCGTTAGAATAAATTGCTCAGCCTCCTGGAGAGCAATGAAAGGCCCCAGCATGACCTGGAGGTGGCTTCCCCATGGGAGTCTAGTCTGGCAGATTTGGCTGTAGGGTCAGCCTGGTGGTTGCAGCCGCAGCGGGCTAATCGGCTGTCGTCCCTCTTCCCCTCGCCAGTCTTTTCTTTTGCAAGTTTAGCTGTTGCACACCGAAGGCTGTATGTACAAGCCTTTACAGAGGCTTTTCTCTAGCCGTGACCCAAGAATGGCACCGGCGGTGTGCTCCTGGAAATGGCCCCCCTTAGGGCTGTGTGGCCTCATCTCCGCTGGGYGCAGAGGCAGACGTTTGGGGAAACGTCCTCTGCAGAGCTGTTTTAGCAAACTACGGTGACCAACCGTCTCTGGTGGCTGAGGGACAGTCAGTTATGAGGAAGAGCAGCTGCAGGTGACCACTGCTCCTTCCAAAGGGCATTCATACAGAAATTAATACCGGCATAGGGCTTCCACAGGTATGAGGTGTACCTCTGCGCTGCGCAGTCAAATAGCAGGTCGGCACTCGAAATGCTTTGTAACTCCTCCAGCGCAGCTTTGGTTCAGTGTTTCAGAGACCAGGTAACGCAGCAGGGTTTGTGTAGCTCGCAGACTTCGTGTTTTGCAAGTAAACGCAGTCGTTTCGAGTTCAGCAGGGGGGAAGGAGAAGAGGCAGCTCCTTCATAACATTGCTGCCATGTACAAAGCAAGAGATAACACTGTGTGCTTTTACTAGGGAGATAAAGGGCGCGCAAAAAAAAATTTGTACATTGGTTTTTACGTGCTCTGGCATACTAATATGAATTAATTTTAATTTCAATCAGTATGTTTAATTTGTAAAGCCTTAGAAAATGCAATTGATGTCATTTGAGAAGGGCATATACTAAGAAAATGAAACTTTTTGAGTACAAAATTCATTTTAACCCTGCCTGTGGAGCTGCTCCTAACCTTCATAATTAAACTATCTCAAATGTCAAAAAATATCTTAAAATACAATTAAAGCAAAGGTTTGTAAGTTCAGTCAAATAATACAGTCAGTGCATTGTTTATTGTTGCATGTATGAAACTCCATGAATTAAATTACATTCAAGACAGTCGGTGTCACTGCAGCAGTCATACGTGTCCTGTATGTGCTGGCACTGGGGGAATGGGAAATACTTTTTCTACTCACTGCAACATTAGTCTCAATTACCTTGAAATGTATCTACCAAAAAAAAAAAAAACAAAAACCAATCTATTCTTGGTTTGCACTTACAAAACATAACAAATGACTCCGTAAGGAGTTAATCAATATTTATAGACCATTATGGGAGTCAGCAGGTCAATATGTTTCTGATAGTCCTCTCTAGGAAATCCCATGGATGTGAAACATGAACAACAGACACCATTCCTGCCTTTCACATGCCAGTATCCTCCACTGGTCAGCTAATCAACCCATTGTAAAAACAGGGCATTTTATCTCATCCCAAATTAACCATTCCTTGGCACCAGTGATGCACAGGCTTCCTCCATCAGAGGAAGCTCACGTAGAGCCAGGTTTATTAGGCATGAACGTTACTATGCCATTTCCAAAGCTGCCTTGGGAAACAGCTACGCCACTTCAGCTTGCTGTGCAGCCTGGACCCAACCTACCAAACCCAAGCTCATCACACATGGGGCCAGCTGGGGTTTGCTGGCACATGGTCCCTACAGCTGGGCAAAGCATCACAAGCACAACTCACCCTGATCCACCTTGCCTGGGAGGCAACTAGAGTTATTAAACCTGGCCAGATGTGTCTACTTGGATGGAAATTAGTGGTACAAAACTCAGTGTAAGATATGATGGAAGGGGAAGCTGATATTTTTTACAAACATCTCCAAGAAAGTCAATTTTACCTGTTGACAGCCATTCCCTCATACATTATGTTCACCCATTCTCTCATACCACGTACTCACAAGCAGCAAGATGTCTGTGCTCATGTCTGACTTGGATCACTTGTGTATGACACTGAGGACAAGGGACACTAGCTGCTAAGTCCTTCATTTGTCCCTGGGAYTCCTCTTGAGGGCCACACAAACTGACATTTTGGACAGATCTCTTATAACCATTAGGAACCATCAGATCTTATGGAGTGGTCCCTAGTCTAAGCATTGTGTTGACTTCAGGTCTCTAATTCTTAGGCCAGGTTGCTGCCCATTGYTTGTTTTCACTTGTTTGGAAAAGATGTCTATATCTTCCTCGTGGGCTAATGAGAAAAAGCGTATGTTATATGTGATATGTTGCCATGTTAGTGCCACCCTCCTGTTGTTAGGATGCAGGCTCTGCTGGACAGTTGTCTGGGCTGGAATCTTTTCATAGTGTAGGTCTTCTTGGCTTGGCATAACAGCACTTGCCTCCATTTTACTGCTGGAAAAGGTGTCTTTGAGGGAGTATCTATGCATTTAACTCTTTGTTCTGCTGGTTCTTCTGGTGTTCAATCACACGCACTGGCTTCCCTTAGTACTTTGTTCCTACCAATCTTCATGTTTCTGTTACAAGTCTCCCCACCCTTTGGGCTCTCCCAGGTTCCGGGCAGACTCCCTACCTGAGATGAGGTATGATGCATGCACAGAGGTGGCTGGCACAGCTCTATATCTGGCTCTTGTTTTGCCCAAATAATCCAGGCAACACTATCTGCTCGTAATGGCAGCAAGCAATACACCCTTGCTTGTGCTACCTGCACTTTGGCRGCTGATGTGGAGAAGCATTTTTATTAAAAGGAATTTGAGGGTGCTCACAGGTATTTTGTACACCATGAGCTATGCTGAGCCTTAGCAATGGGGGTCTCTGCAGAGCAACCGCCCTGTCCCCTTTGAACAGTGCAGCCCATGAGCCTTGGTCGCCGYGACTGATCAGAGACAGCTGGGCTGTTCACCAAGAAACTCCCTCACTGCTGGGAGAAGTTGGCCCTGGGAACCGCACACCTATGTTTGCTCCTGCAAACCCGTGCAGCCAGCTGCACACCAGCTGCTTCTGCACACGACCAGGGTGGGCCCTTTTTGTTCATTTTTATGTCTTGCCTGGGGTTAGTTCTCAGCGTCTCATCTTGGGTTAAGTGCCGAGGAAGCTCTTCACCATGAGGGAGGTAGTTGAATGAAGCTCAGAACACATTTTGGTTTGGAGAGAGGAAAGATATGTCTCTTTATCACCATATATTTCTACCCAATCGACTTCTACGCACATGTATGGTACCCTATAAKCTCCATAAACCTTTAACATCTGCGGTGCCTACAGCACTGCAACACAGCCTTAAAGAACTGACGATTTTCATTGTAAAACTCAGCTCTATATTATTAGATGAATGGAGCTCCAGCCTTCAGTAACTACCATTTACAGTTTTCCTTTGAGTAAAGACTACTGGGTAGGCCTTTTAAAAAGGGGTGAAAAACAGCTTTGAATTGTACAAATTGCAACAAGTAACAGCTAGCTGTATGTATGCCAGGCTGTGCCACAGGGAAGATGGATATTATAAATGTTCTGCGATTCCATTTCATCCTCTTACAGTAGCTTTTTCCCCACCACTGCATCCTCTCCAGTAATAGTGTTAAATAATGCATATGTAATTTTGTTGTTTCACACTGTGTTTTGCTTCTAACACTGGACTGGGATTGTGTTTCCCTCCCTCCCCTGAAATTCACAGTCGAGGATATAGWAATTCTATCATTTGTTCCTGCAGCATTTGAAGAATTAGCAAATATTGTCTGGAGCACACACCGCTTTTTCATCAGCGTCTCTTGACTGAATCAGATGGTCAGACACTGTCATGCCATCTGTAGTAAGCCCTGCAGGTGGATGTGCYGTGCCAAGAGATTTTGTTTGACAGTCTTTATTCATCAGATGGGTTTTATAGGCAGCTCATTACCAAATGATGAACCTTTCCGTTTCTGGTTAATTATCAACTTCAAAGTCTGTTGGGTGAGATCAGCTCCCTTATAAATGACTATCAGTTCCTGTAAAAAAGATTTTTTTTTCCTTGGGCATTTTACTGCACCATTTAAAAGTAAACCAGCACTTCAGAAACTTTAATCACAATTGTCTTTCAGTCTTCTATATAGATATCTTCACTAAAAAAAAAAAAAGGTGGCAAAAAACTCCAGTTGCCAGAAAATAGATAAATAGATGTACAGTGTACTGGTCAGCTTTGATAAATTCTTTGTTTCTGCTCTAGCACATTCACACTATCAAGAAGAAAGGCCAAACCATCTCCTCCTGTAACTCCACAGATATCAGAGAAGTTGCACAGAGAAGAGTTTGGCCAGAATAATCTATAATTTTTTTCTCTCTCTTTTCTATATGAATATAATTATATAAATATAAAAATAAATTTGAAAAATTCATGTATTTCTCTGTTAAAAGTTGTGTTGTTTATTTTAGGAATTTACACCTTTCAGGCCAGGCACTGTTTTCTTTTGTGGCTGGAGACAATGTATTGCATTCTGGGTACTAGTTTATTTTCAGAAGCTATTAGTTTTGTTTACGATCTTTACCATTCAAAGCTCAATTTCATATAAAGGCAGATGAACAAATCCCTTTCTTAACATCTTTCTGTGGGTCAACGCAAGAGAAATGAGTGCAGAGCCATAGGAAATTGCATCAGGAACTATGGTGCACTGAGAGAGACTGAGCAAGCGAAGAGTCAGATGCCACCAGATACAGTTCTCAGAAACACTTCTCATGCCAAGCCAGGACCAGGGATGGTATTTTACGCCTGAAGAGGCACTGGATTTGCTGGCATCACAGCAGTCACGCTGTTCACATGTGAAATTTATATTCCAGGCTGGGTCAGGGCAAGCATTAGGTCGTGACTAGTAAAACGTCACAGAAAGCTGTGTAAAAGGGAGGAAAAATTACATCATCTGTCTCACTCATTGTGCAGACTTGATGGAATCGGGTGCCCCACGCTGTCCTCCCTTAGCAGCGCAATACTGTCATCCTGCGCTGGCAGTGCTGGAGGGTACCAACCACCAGCAAGCGCAGAGGGGTGCTGCCGCAGCACCCTTCCCAGGGGCACAGGCAGAAGCACCCGCTGCACCCCGCTCTCCAGGGGCCACGGCCYCGCTACCCACACTGCAGGACGCACTTTGCCAGGCGAGCAGCTTCGAGCGTTGGGTTGCACAGTCCCTTCTCATTCGGGGCTGACAGCAACACAGTATTCCCATAGGTACCAGTCCCAAGGGGAGGCTTAGCACCCTGCAGGAGCATCCAGCCAGCTCCCGCGCTGCACAAACGCTGCTCCCCATGAATGCAGGCTAACCCACAAGGTTGGTCCCTGGAGGAGGTGCTCCTAGCTGGCATAAAGGCACCATCAAACAGGGGAAAATTCAGTAAGAAAATGCAGAACTTGAGAGTGCAGTAGCCTGCAAGAGGAGAGCTCCTGGTATGAAATTATAACAGGGAAAACAAAGCAATTCCTCTCCACAGAATGGGTTCTGTCTTCGCATTACCTCTGCAAGCAGAATGACACAACACTGGAGAAAACATGSCTCTGAAAAACACAAAAATAACTAAGGAATACACAAACAGAAATGCCACGATCTTCCGTAACAGAGTTCTGGGTGGATTTTCAGAAGTGGCAAAATGTCACTTGTGTAGGAGGCAAAACAGACGTCCCATGCTACCCAGCTGGCCCTCCACCCTGTCTATGGCAATGCATCAATCAAGAGTTATCTTGGGAAATGCTCACTATATATATTATGTATATAAACTATAGTTAAAATGGAGTGGGAAACATTTTCTTTGGGAAAATGCATCTCATCACAATTAAACGATGCTTCACAACTGTATAGTGCTCTAATTAGGAGATAACAAATTGTTTTCCTCACAGCAAGCATCGATTTTATAACAGACTTCTCTAATCACAAAGATAAATTAGCTGTCTAAAAATTATTCCAGCAGCGAGTTTGTAGCACGTAATACAGAAGTGTAAGTGATTAAGTGCAATTCCTGCTTTAATCACTAGGTGGCATTTGGCTGTGGTGGAAGAGTTCCGTTTTGGATGTCGAAACGGAGTGTTGGATCTTATACTGAGTAATGAAGCCTAAAGCAACAGTTCAGTGACAGAAATGAGGATGTGGATGGATGCTAGCTATAAATTCATAAAAATGCTAAAATAAATATACAAAATAGGTCAYTAAAATACTTCAAGATTACTGTAAGGTTCTTGATGATAAGTAGCATAAAGGCTAAACTATGTTAAGCTTGTTATTGAAAGAATAGTAACTATTAGCCTTGTGGCTGTGTCCTGGCCATCAGCCCACACCAGTTGAGTGGGATCCAGGTACATCGCTCGGCTCGCTCCTTGGCTCATGTAAAACAGAGAAAAGCAAACAACCCCTGAACTCCCTCAGGGGTGACTTTGGGCACCCCTGGGTGCACCGGGGTGGCCGCGTACAGACCGCAGCTGCAGGGGCCACGTCAGTCTGCGCTGCTGCTCCTGTGCATATCTCCTTCCTTCCAGGCAGGTGCACACCCCTCTGGGTACTCCTCGCCAGGCTCAGAGGGCTGCCAAAATGTAGCTGCCTCACCAAATCCAGCAAGATCAGAGTGAAGCAGGCCCCACTAGTTAGGAAGCAATCAAGCAGCAAGTTCCTCTCCTCCCTTCTGTTGTACAAATCAGTGCTTCGTACTGACAGAGACGTAAGTGTTGCTGAGTCCTCGTGGTCCGAGGACATACAAATTCTTTGTGTTAAGAGGTGACTTGGGCACAGCTTTTCTCTCAGCTGAAGAGAACATGTATTTTAAATTTCCTGCTAATGCTGTTGCCTTCCAGTTCCAGCAAAGGATTAAGACGATCATCCAGAAAGAGGTCAATGTTTTGTTTGTCGTTCGAAGGATAAAATCAAGGAGGAAAAAAATCTTTTGGAAATAAAAACTATGTTTTGTCTACCCTTTGGAAAGAAGAAAAACTGATTACAAACTGTCCCCTTAACTTTGCTTCTAGAATGACTTCTACACATTTACTACCTGGGCACGTGCAGGGGGCTGGGAAGTTTTATTATTTTAAATGCAGGTCTGGCAGTTCTTACCAGGAAAAAACAAACACACTTCATAATAATATTGTGAAACAGTAGAGAAAAAACATTGGGCAAATAAAATGCTATGAGGGAAATAAACAATTTCCTACGCACAAATGCACCAAATCCTTCCCTCATCTCTAATATGGAAGCCTCTTGATTTTCTGTTGAGCGGCAAAGTACTAGTAAAGACATAAAAGTACATAGCTCACACCAGTTATTTCCCCAACAGTCATCTGTAGACATATGACTGTTGAGATGTCCCCTTCCCTAATATTTGAAAAAAAATAAATGAAGCAAATAAATGAACTACTGGGTGTAGGCAAAGTAAGTCACAGTGTATTTGTTCTCCTGAACAAACACTAGACTTACTAGCATGCTTTAAGAAAGCAGCCTCTCAGTTGGTTTCCGTCAGAAATATTATCTCCATAATGCACATGTTACAAAGGAGCACATTTTATATGCCAGGAGGAGGCCGTTTCTCAGGAAAAGTCTAGCTCACAAGCCTTTTATTGAGCCATTTATTTCCTCTGCCCCCTTCAACATTGCACCCCTTTTCCCGAAGGCTCATAAACATGTAGTCAGGGCCATGAACACTAATTGTTCAGTTAGCGAAGTTGCAGAATTACAGTGATTTGCTGCCTACTGCTTTACCTCCCTCACGTTGGCCTGTTTCTCTGGCAAAAAGCACAAATTGGAACATGAGGTCCATCTAAAGGTGAGATGGCTGTGTAAGACTAATGCATTAACCTACTCACCGCTATGATTCCTCACCTGCATCCTAATCATCACACACACACTGCCAATCTCCAGCCACGATGTCAGAAATAGTCCCTTCCCGAAGTGTTCATTCTTCGGTCTGCTGCCTGCACCCACCTACTGCCAGCAGAGTGCTTTGGAAATGGATCCGTCAATTAGTGCTGGGAACAGAAAGTCAGACAGTGGTACTTCGTGTTCAAAATGAAAATGAAGATGTTTATTTTTCAGCATTGTAAAGTGACATCTAACCACCCACCTTATAAAAAATGATTTTGCTTCAGGTTTGAATCACAAAGCCTCTCAGCTGGATCATTCCAGACCAGCAGCACCTGAAAAGCATGACCGTGCCGGGGCTACCCAGGCTTCTGCATCCTTGACCTCCGTGTGCAAACAGATGAACACACAGCTTTTACTCYGGGCCACCAGTAAAGTACTCCCAAACTGGGATCTGCCTGTTTAAATTGGCAAACTTTTTTGGTAGCTATCACTGCATGGAAGAAGCTAAGGCTGATGGAGAAAACCAAGGATTTTTATGAATTGGATTGCATCAAGAGGAAAAAGAATCAAAATAACTCACAGCACAAACCTGATGCTCTGTTACCAAGCTCACGGCGCTACCAGAAATACTGTCGTGGTTTAACCCTAGCCAGCAACTAAACACCACACAGCTGCTCACTTACTCCCCCGCCTCCGGTGGGGTGGGGGAGAGAATCAGAAGAGTAAAAGTGAGAAAACTCATGGGTTGAGATAAGAACAGTTTAATAATTGAAATAAAATAAAGTAAAATAGTAGTAGTAATAATAATAAAAGAATATACAGCGCAAGTGATGCACGATGCAATTGCCCACAGCCCACTGACCGATGCCCAGCCAGTCCCCAAGCAGCGGTCACTGCCCCCCAGCCAACTCCCCCCAGCTTATGTACTGAGCATGATGCCATATGGTATGGAATACTCCTTTGGTCAGTTGGGTCAGCTGTCCCGGCCATGCTCCCTCCCAGCTTCTTGTGCACCTGCCAGAGCATGGGAAGCGGCAAAGTCCTTGACTTAGTGTAAACACTGCTTAGCAACAACTAAAACATCAGTGTGTTATCAACATTATTCTCATCCTAAATCTAAAACACAGCACTATACCAGCTACTAGGAAGAAAATTAACTCCATCCCAGCCAAAACCAGGACACATATGAATAAGCCAGCAGTATAGCACCCTGCCACCAGGGTATGTGGCAGTACATGGAGCTATTTAAATGCATGAGACCACTATTTCTGCCACCACATCCCCTAGAACGTTACCTCCAGCCATGACGTCGCAGCCACAGTGAGAGCCACCTCCCTGTGGGCTGGGGACACAGGGCACTGGAGGCCASCATGGCCTGTGGCAGCTGCTGGAGGGGGTAGAGCATCCCCAGGGCCACTGAGTCCAAAATCACGGGGACCCTCTCCCAGKGAAGGGAAGATGCAAAAAGGCTTGGGCTGACAAAGCTCCAGTTCAACAGGCAGGCCCCTCTGCCCTGATTTCTGCTATTATTGCTCCGTAATGACTTTTCTCTCCTTGACATTTTAGGCTGGGGCTGGAAGGGTGCATAGAAGCTACCGAGCGCTCAGCAGTCGGCACTCCTGGCCCTGTGGCACCCTCTAGTTCAAGCCCGGCAGAGAGGCACTCCAGAAACACCGCTTGCTCGGGGCAGAGATCTCAGCTGGCCAGCATTGCACTTGTTGTTTTTGGAGCCATCCTGCCTGCTCCTCTGGTGGCCTGCAAAACACTTACTGGGCAAAGCAAACAGGAACCACAGCGAGAGGTCACCCTGAGGTCTGCCAGTCACTGAAAGTGCTTTTGGTGTTTCGTTTCATGCCATGCAAGAGCGAACCACCTCCAACAACACAGAACATGTCAATGCTAACCAAAACAGGCCCACGGCTGCTCCCTCTTGCTTATGCATTGATCAGCCCTCTTCCTCCCAGGATGGTGGGGCCGCAGCTAAACTGCCCCCCCGGGACTGGCCCTTGGTCCCCCGGACCCGTGCCCTGGGACCACGGGTGAGGAGCGCCCGCTGGCCTTGGCCAAAACTGTGCTGGGAAGCGCTGATGCATGCTTGACCCTGGACAAGCACCATCCCTGTGGCCAGGGATCCCRGGGAGCGTTCTCCCCCAACCTTGCCCGCTCGCTGGGGAACGACTGCAAGGCTGCTCCCAGCACCGACCACCTCCTCCCTCGCGGAGCGCGGGCGCCGCGGGGGGAGCGCAGCGAGACCGCGCTGGCRAGGCGGGACGTGGAAGGCGGTTTCGTGGTCATGTGAAACTTCCTGCCTGCCCCGCTGATAAAAGCAGCCAGAAAAGGTCGTCTTAAAAATTCTCTGTGTCGCTTTAAGAAAGACATCCGCTGTACGTAGACACAAACAGCCTCGCTTACAGCATCATCTGTTATTTTATGTATCCACAAAGGCCACTGCAGACGGATGCGCTTTCAGCAAACGGCATCTTAGTCTACCACTGATTATTAATCAGTAGATATGCTGTAGGCTAAATTTAAGTAAATGTCACAGGGAGATTTAAAGACAATTTTATTTCTTCCAAGAGTATTTGAAGGGCCATATTTTGCCAACTTCAAATAATATACTGAAATAACTTTTTCTTTTGCAAATAATGTTTCATTTTTCAGGTACCAACTGAACTTCACTATTCTTTCTTCAGTGATACAGTCTTGTTTTTAAGACAATACAAATTCAACTCTGTTTTTTGTCCTTTGGAAAACACAAATTTGCAAATGGTTTTGTAATTGCAGTATGTTACAAATGGAGAAGCTCAGCACAGTTTACCGAGGTAAGATTTGTCTGATTCAGAATAGATTGATAAGGGATTCCAGCGCGAAGGTGTAGTAAATCAAGGCACATCACCTGCAATAAAGGTAAGACTTGTAAACCCGTAGGGGAAAAGATAAATCCTGTTTAAATGTATAAAGAAACAGCTGAGGAATTTATACGCTGCTTTTTTTTTTTCCAGTAAGTGATATAAGGTAACAATGTTGTTTAGCACTGACAAATGTCTTTGAAGCATTTTATCAGGATCAGCTATCTTGTAGAAGCGTCGTAAGATAAATAACAAGTTCTATACTAACATCACTATCTACACAAGACCACAGAAGTATATAAAGAATGCCTCAAAGCAAGCAAGCTGATTCCCAAATTGCAGTCTCACAAATCACCAAAATCACCTTGGAGTACCCTACAGCTGACTAGCTGGTGGCCTAATGCTTGTGTTCTTCATTTTTCAAACTCATAAGAGAAATAGCTTAACTACATTAATTATTTCAATATAACTTTTCACTTAATAGTACCTGTCAGAGGGAAGCTGGGTGATTTTTGAGTAGGAGGGTAATGGCCAGAAAACTCCTTATGTTTTGGTTGGCACAGTCAAAATAATTTGATAATTCCTTCTGGAGATGTTAGTCGAGTATCAGTAAGGACTATTTAGCTTTTGAGTTACTCTTTGTGTCTCTAAAACTTTATGTTAGAAGTTGGAAACATGAACTCCTAAGTATATCTTTATTTCTTTGCTATGATATTAACACAACTTAAACCTAAAAGGAAAAAAAAAACCATATAGTATTTCTACTATAACTTGAAAAGGAATGGTGTTTCCTTGCCCTGAAATTATATGTAACTTTAATGATCTCTCATAGTTCATGACTGAAATCTGGTTTTCTTTTCTAGCACACCTTTGATATTCAATGCACATGTATTTTAGTATTTGTTCATTCAATCCTCAAAATACGCAGTTTGCCGTGAAGATTTACAACCTGAAATATCATTATCAATGACTACAACAAGCTGTATTGTTATCTTGTTGAATATGGGCACATTATGGGCCAGCTTTATTGCAAACAATTTCAAATAAAATTGAAGCATCACATCTGTTGCCAGTGTAAATAAAGAATAAGTAAGAACAGAGACCCAAATAAACAGTGACTAACTGCAAAATAAATGCAAGCCTAAATTTATTGCTGTGTTTATAATTTATTAGTTCTCTGCCTTTAACTTYGGAAACTCAGCCAAGTTGTACCTACTAAAAAAATTACACTAACTCCTGATAAAAGCCTAGGCAAAGGGGTAGAATATTTGTGAACCTGGGTCTGTGAAACCCACTAAGCCCCCCTGCTGAGACGAAAAGCAGGTTCTGAATCATGATGGGGATGTCCAGACCTTGGAATCTCTCAGAAAGCCTTGCCATTGTCTTGGATGAGGCTGGGATTTAACCCAAGGAGTGTACGACRTCTAAAAAGGAGTTCAGGATGGGGAAAGGGGAGGCAGTGGAGAACAGGAGGCATTGCGTTGGTTCCCAAGAGGTTTAAAAATTGACATTCAGAGGGGAAGGACAGTTATAGCTGTACACAGATGAATTGCCACCTCCCAGCCATATAAAAACAAAATGCTGACATGTCAAAGGTTTTGTGATTTTAACAGCAAAGATTCTTAGTTTTCAGATGCACAGCAAAAATGAAATTCCACAGCTGCAATGCTAGCATGGGAGGTACGCGGGGTGGGTTGAACAATTCATATTAAGAGGGCATTAGAAATAGTACTGGGCAAGATGATGGCCCATGAACGGCACATGGCAGTGTGAGAAGTGAGTTCTCCCCAGATTAGCTGTATCACTGGGTAGATTTACATGTGTATGAGCTGTCTAATATGCCACAAATTTCAGTAACTTAAAAAAAAAAATGCACTTCAGAGGGTGTTAAAGTAATCATTATTATAACCTCAGGCTATCCACAGTCACTTAAAACATTCAAATCCTGGATCATTGATACTGTTAATGTGCTACTGTTCAGACATGCTACCAATTTAGAGAAGGTTAATGTGGATTTTTAAAGAATCTAATTCACTCCAAGTGTTTTCAACAGCCAATAAGAAAGAGTACTTAGYGTAGAAGGACTCAATTTCAAAATGACAGGACTCCTCTGCTCTTCATCCTCTTTTTGCCGACAACATGTCAATTCATCAAGAAATTACACTGGTTTGCACAAATTCCTATCTCTTTGGTGGGAAAATAGAGTAGGGATTTATTCTTTCCCCAAGCCTTTTAAGTATTTTTTTTTCATAGAAGATTATACAGTTTATGTTAGTTCAATGGATTATCTAGTTATAACTTCAGAAGACAATATATTCATGTTTGGGGAAAATGCRATAAGCAGAGATCATTTATTCATCTTTGTTGATTATTTCTGCCAAGTCTATTTCCTTGTCCAATCCTAAAAAAAGGGAAAAGTTTTTAAATTAGCAATTTCTTTCTGAAGTAAAACACCCCAGTAATAAAGTACGATGGTTTTTACAGACTCTGGGTGAAATGTATCAGTCATCAAGCAATACTATAKGCACTGAGAGCACATTTTAAAAAAGTGAGCTACTTTGAAAAGAATGAAACATATATTCTTTCCATAAAATTACTAAAAGCTGACCTCTATCTAAAAAAATACCATGTTTATTGAGAAGATGGTGTGCATTACTGAGGTACTTTGCATTGGAATAGTTCACTTAGTTTTGCAGTGAGATGAAAACACTAAGATATTACCTCAGGAATATAAATTTTTTCATTTCTGCATTTACACAGGCACTCCTCTGGCCAAGTGGCAGGTAAAATATGCTGCAGTGCACATGACTTGAAGTGGAGTAAACAAATTATGAATTCTTGAGCGTTTTAGTTAAATAATCACAAGTGAAACACCATGTTTGAGTAACTAAATACAAATCCTGTACTTTGAGAAAGTTAGGGACATCATTAAGGAAAAATAATCCCAGTGAAACCATCAGCATCAGGTGATTATCCCCTGCTGGAACCTGTAATTTCAGCTCTGTTCCTGCTGAGGTGGCAATTACTGTTATTCATAGGATGGTGGCTGTATTTATCTCCCTGTCATTAATTCACAGACAGCCTTTGGGTGGGACGGTGAAAGACAACCCCACTCCTACATACAACATGACCACTACACTGACTCTCCAGCATGAGTAAGAATTCATAATCTAACAAATTTGATCACAAATGTGAATTACTTCTTACCCACGCTGCATGTTCTAAGAAAGTTCATGGGATCTTCAAATCCAACAGCTGCTCTCGGTGATTATTTTAGACTATGCTGACAAAAAAAAAGCTGACAAACAGCAAAGAGTGCTGAACTGGTCTGACTGTCTTGTATCATTTCTTCTTACAGTTGTGTTGAAAAATATACATACCTACAATGTTACATGATTTTCTCTAATTTCTCTGATGTAACTATCTTGTCCAACTGAATTTGGGGGGATTAAAGAAGATGGTACATATTATCTGCATTTGCAGACACCTGGATGATTTGATCATTAAGAAATTTCGTACTACTTTGGAAAAAGAAAGGAGAAAGATTCTGCCAAAAACGCCAGAAATTCACTCCTCTCTGGATTTCTACAAAGCTTGTGTATCAAAAATTCACGTCCAAATATAGATTAAAAATTGTAGTAGTATACTAACAYATCCAATGAGTGCTGAATTTTCTTAAATGAGGCTGAGAAGAGGCAAAATTAAAGCAAAGGTTTAAAATGTTGTAGGCAGCATTAAAATCCACTGAAGATTTTAAGTAGAGTTGAATTAAGAATGAGCGTTAATTGCAGAAAGCTTAAAAAAAAAAATCCAACAGCTTATTATYATAAACAGTCACGAAGCACTCATCTGAGGGGCAGGGTGTGTGTGTCAGGGGTGTGGACAGGAATGTTTTTTCTATGTTATACAATTATTGCTCGAGTGCCCCAGGCACTGAAAGCTGCACTTTGCATCAGGGACCTGACTTTTATCTGCAGATTATCTGATTTAGCAGAGTTATATCCCTTGGAAAAGAAAATATACCTGTTTCCTACATGATAAAGCGAGGCAAAGTTAATTTTTGCATTTTAGAAGTGATTGTCTTTTTGGTCTTCAGCATTTGATCACTGGGGTGAGAAGGGGAGGGAAAGCGTGAAGGCTCTCAAAATACACCGTCGGTAGGGCCTGTGCGGAGGGAATAGTACAGACTCTACAGAAACAGCAGACTCCCACCAACCATGCATTTCAGAAGTTTTTGGCAACTTCTGCTTTCCCCCTCACGCTCGAGAACATTTCAAAGGCGCGATTATGAAAGAAGACATCACATGTTCGGTTCAAAACCGTAACTGGGGCTCTGGGGAGAGGAAAGGGGGCAGGTAGAGAGGCAGTGCTCGCTGTTCTGAAGGACTCATTACAAAGCACTTACTTTTCTGCTCAGGTAAGGATCGCAGCTGGGCAAATGATTCACCACCTCTTCATTTAGACAATAAGGAGGAGGATTAGTTAACCTGAGACTGCTTTACCAACCTGTGGATCTGACCTAAATACCACAGTTAAGCAACAGGGTTTTGTGAATGTAGGACTTCAGGCAGGAACTGGACTGATACAAACATGACACTTTGGCAGTCTTTGCTTTAACCAAGTGATTTATAAACATGCAGCTGCCGTCKTGCACCTATGGATTATGAATTTCTCAATACATTCAAGGGGTAAGGTTGACACATACCAGAAACCTGAGGTCACAGAAAAGACCAAAGTAGTATCGCCTCCTTAAAGCAATAATTATTATGACTAAACAGCAGCATTAAACCTCCTACCCTTCTGCCTTTCACCTGGGAGGATTTGGTACAGCTTTTCTCTTGGCTAGAAACTCCTACTACGTACTGATCAAGATGATCACCTACCCAGTGTCATGCCTAGAGTGCAGAGAGTACTGAAAAAAAAAMCAACCAAAACCYGAAAGAAACTAAAACCACCAACAACAAAATGTTCAAACCCATAACTTTAMATCTATTCAAGACTTTAAATCCTTGCATCGACACTTATCTTCCACTTGTTTAAAACTTCATTTCTCCCAAGTAAGTAGAGAAGGGAAGAGAAGAAATCTACCACTATTTGGATACTCCTTTTGCTGACCCTATCATCTTTGTTAATAGTCTCTAATGAATAACTCAGTCATGGATAAACATGCTAGCGTTATTATTTTGTCTTAGCAGAGTCAGCGTGATTCAGGAGAAAGCAGTCATAAGACTGTCACAGTTCCCAAATTGTCAAAAGCTGTGGGAAAACAGAAATCAGTAGCTGAGAGAGAAGCCTTAACTCTCACTGCCACGAACAGCCTGGCAGCCTGTTGGTTGATCTGAAACACACACACACACAAACGTAAAAAGGAAATATTGCTAACCAACAGAGACTACTCTAGAGCAGACAGTTTTCTCCTGCCTGAGAATGACAGAGAAAAAAAAGTAAATTTATTTATTATACCAACTTGGCTGGAAAAACAGTTCTTTGACACACAATCCCCCTTCTTAGGGTCTTAAATCATGMTGACTTTTAAAGTGCTAAGATGGACGTAAGAGTGCATTTAGGCATGACAGCTCATGCTTCCTATGCCAGACTTCCCTTTTGCATCCCAGTCTTTTGAAATGGGTGGTAATGCAGCCATCGCAAGGTACACATCTACACGCTGATCACTGCCCTGGCCAGAGGACTGGAACCATTCCTATAGATACCTGCCAGAAACCACTGACATCTGCTGGTTTTCAGAAATCAAAACTATGTTTTCTTGACCCTTTGGGGTCAAGACAAGTTGGCTCTTGGCATAATTTTACTACCTTGTTGAAAGTTTATATGTGATAAAGGACCCTGCTGTGCAAGTTTGTGTGAAGGGGTTCTACAGCTCCGGATAGAGGAATGGTTACCAGCAAGCAGCAGGCTGAGGAAAAGAAGATTACTTGCTGAGAAGCAGCATGTCAAAGTCTCCCAGGAGCTAGTAAGCTCTGGAGACCAGTTGTCCTGTTAAATCCACCAGAAYTGATAAATTCAGAACACCAAGAGCCTGCTGATTGTGTACAAAGCCACTACCCACTATAGTATCAACCATGGGTTGCATTAACTTGGATCATGTACAAGCAGGTAGTGGCTGCTATATATGGACAAAAAAACTTCAGGATTACATATACACACCTGATAAAGCAAAGGGTCCTTCAAGGGACTTTCTAAACTACCTACGTAGGAGCTGGAGGTCCCAGGGCTTGGGGTTGGCCTCCCAGTTGTTGTTCCTACAGAGTAATTATGAGTGTGCGAGTAAGTGAATGTGTTGTGTGAAGTTATCTGCTATTAGTAACAGCTTTAGTAACAAAAAGCCTTCTGTTCAATGTCATCTGTATCTCTCCCAACTTGATCTGCTATCATGGAAAAGGAAATTTACAGAATCAAGCGTCCAACTATTTTATCAGTTATTTCTTGGCAATACTAGTCCCCAGTAACTAGGACTGCTGCTGCCACTGATTTCATTTCTCAAATGACTTGCCAAAAGAAGTACTTGCAGAACTCTATGCAAGAACTTCTTGGAAGTCCAGAAAATGGGACTCCAAGTGTTCATGAGAGAAACACAGTGAGCCAACCTAACCAGTTTTCCTAGTTTGTGCAATTTGGACTCTCCATTTGAACACCAGCATGTGCTGAGATTAATCATCACGATAGACCAAATAAACTGAAGGTTAACACCTTTAGTTGCCCTTTACTTCTGAAAGGCAARTTTAGGAAAGCAAATATCTCTAAACAAAATTCCTGCTGCTGCCACTTGAAGATAAGATTCCAGAGAGCCTGAACCTTTGTTCAAACCCGCTCMATTTTTCCATGATTCCTGGCCAAAAAAAAAACCATACCAGCATAAACCTTCCAAGTATTTCCAGCAGACCTTTAGATTTTAATAGTTGGCTACTCAAACCCCGGCAACAGGCACTGCAGCTACTCCAGCCCCAGTGGCAGACACTGTGGCTACTCAAACCCCYGTGACAGGCACTGCATCTGAACCAGAGAATCCACCCGTGCTGGTATCAGTCGCCCCTGTACACAAGAAGAAATACACAAGAAAATCAGCTTTTYTAGTAAGGRATGAAGATGAACCAGGGCCATCAAGAGAACAGGAGGAGGAAGAGGCAGAGCCCATAAATGAGGTAGTAACCACCCAATAATCCCTGTCCCTGAGTGAGCTGCGAGATATGCAAAAAGATTTCAGTCATCATCCAGGCAAGCACATTGTCACCTGGCTGCTCTGATGCTGGGATAAYGGGGCCAGCAGCCTGCAATTAGAGGGGAGGGAAGCCAAGCAGCTGGGATCCCTTTCTGGGGAAGGGGACATTGACAAAGCAATTGGAAAAGGGGCACAAGTCCTCAGCCTCTGGAGGTGACTCCTGTCAGGCGTGAAGGAAAGGTATCCCTTCAAGGAAGATGTTATATGTCACCCAGGCAAGTGGACCACCATGGAGAGAGGTGTCCAGTACCTGACAGAATTAGGCGTGCTGGATGTGATTTATGATGACCTGAATAACGAGCAGTTATCCAAAGACCCAGATGAAGTCAGATGCACCCGACCCACGTGGGCGGAAGTTTGTATGGAGYGCACCAGCAYCGTATGCAAACTCATTGGCAGTAATGACCTGGGAAGACGGAGAGGGATGAACAGTGGATGAATTGGCTGGYCAACTCCAGCAGTATGAAGAAAGTCTCTCTTCGTCCCTACGGGCCTGCATCTCAGCTGTGGAGAAACTGCCGGACATGCTAGCCGAGAAACTGYCCCTGGAGTTCCAGCGATTCAAAGAGGATATGTCCTACTCCCCACCTGCACGGACCAGTATCTCAGCCATTAGGAGTAAGCATCCCTCCGCTCAAGAGAGGAGATATCGTGGGTACACACCCTGGGRAACCCTGTGGTTTTACCTGCATGACCACAGAGAGGACATGAGGAAGTGGGACGGAAACCCTACCTCGACCCCAGAGGCACGGGTATGTGAGTTGCAAGGAAAAATAGTCACAAAAGGGGGTTCTTCCAGAAAAACTGCTGCTCCGGTTTCCAGTGAGCAGCTCCCTAGGCAGAGCAGAAGGGCTGATTCCACTTCCAATCTTAATAAAGGGACTTCTGATTCATACTTAGAAGAAGTGGGTAGCGAATACGATGACCAGGATTGGAGAGGCCCTGCCTCCAGCCAGGTGGAGGAAAGGGACAACTGGGTTTACTGGACTGTGTGGGTTCGATCGCCTGGCACATCAGACCCACAGGAGTACAAGGCTCTTGTAGACACCGGTGCACAGTGTACCCTGATGCCATCAAGCTTTAAAGGGGCACAACCCATTTGTATTTCTGGAGTGACAGGGGGATCCCAAGAGCTGACTGCATTGGAGGCCAAAGTGAGCCTAAGTGGGAATGAGTGGCAAAAGCACCCCATCGTGACTGGCCCAGAGGCTCCGTGCATCCTTGGCATAGACTACCTCAGGAGAGGGTATTTCAAAGACCCAAAGGGGTACCGGTGGGCTTTTGGTATAGCTGCCTTGGAGACGGAGGAAATTAAACAGCTGTCCACCTTGCCTGGTCTCTCAGAGGACCCTTCTGCTGTGGGGTTGCTGAGGGTCGAAGAACAACGGGTGCCGATCGCTACCATGACAGTGCACCGGCGGCAATATCGCACCAACCGAGACTCCCTGCTTCCCATCCATAAGCTGATTCGTCAACTGGAGAGCCAAGGAGTGATCAGCAAGACTCGCTCACCCTTTAACAGTCCCATATGGYCAGTGCGAAACAGAGAGTGGAGACTAACAGTGGACTATCGTGGCCTGAACGAAGTCACGCCACCATTGAGTGCTGCCGTCCGGATATGCTAGAGCTTCAATACGAACTGGAGTCAAAGGCAGCCAAGTGGTACGCCACAATTGATATCGCCAATGCGTTCTTCTCGATCCCTTTGGCGGCAGAGTGCAGGCCACAGTTTGCTTTCACTTGGAGGGACATCTAGTACACCTGGAATTGACTGCCCCAGGGGTGGAAACACAGCCCCACCATTTGCCACGGACTGATCCACACCGCACTGGAACAGGGTGAGGCCCCGGAACACCTGCAATACCTTGATGACATCATCGTGTGGGGCAACACAGCAGAAGAAGTTTTCAAGAAAGGGGAGAGAATAGTCCAAATCCTTCTGAAGGTCGGTTGTGACATAAAACAAAGTAAGGTCAAGGGGCCTGCACAGGAGATCCAGTTTTTAGGAATAAAATGGTAAGATGGACATCATCAAATCCCAATGGATGTGATCAATAAAATAAGAGCCATGTCTCCACCGACTAGCAAAAAGGAAACTCAAGCCTTCTTAGGCGTGGTGGGCTTTTGGAGAATGCATATTCCAGATTACAGCTYRATTGTAAGCCCTCTCTATCAAGTGACCAGGAAGAAGAACGATTTCAAATGGGGCCCTGAGCAACGACAAGCCTTTGAACAAATTAAATRGSAGATAGTTCAGGCAGTAGCCCTTGGGCCAGTCCGGGCAGAACAAGATGTAAAGAATGTGCTCTACACCGCAGCCAGGGAGAATGGCCCTACCTGGAGCCTCTGGCAGAAAGCACYAGGGGAGACTCGAGGTCGACCCTTAGGGTTTTGGAGTCGGGGATACAGAGGATGCAAGGCCYGCTATACTCCAACTGAGAAAGAGATATTGGCAGCATATGAAGGGGTTCGAGCTGCTTCGGAAGTGGTTGGTACTGAAGCACAGCTCCTCCTGGYGCCCCGACTGCCGGTGCTGGGCTGGGTGTTCAAAGGGAGGGTCCCCTCTACACATCATGCAACCAATGCTACATGGAGTAAGTGGGTCGCACTGATCACACAGTGGGCCCGAGTAGGAAACCCCAGTCGCCCAGGAATCTTGGAAGTGATCACGAACTGGCCAGAAGGCAAAGATTTTGGAATGTCCCCAGAGGAGGAGGTGACGCGTGCTGAAGAGGCCCCACTGTATAATAAACTACCAGAAAATGAGAAGCAATATGCCCTGTTCACTGATGGGTCCTGTTGTCTTGTGGGAAAGCATCGGAGGTGGAAGGCTGCTRTRTGGAGTCCTATCAGACAAGTTGCAGAAACTGCTGAAGGAGAAGGTGAATCGAGTCAGTTTGCAGAGGTGAAAGCCATCCAGCTGGCTTTGGATATTGCTGAGCGAAAAAAATGGCCAGTATTTTATCTGTATACTGACTCATGGATGGTGGCAAATGCTCTGTGGGGGTGGTTGCAGCAATGGAAGCAGAACAACTGGCAGCGCAGAGGTAAACCCATCTGGGCTGCTGCATTGTGACAAGATATTGCTGCCCGGGTAGAGAACCTGGTTGTAAAAGTACWTCACGTAGATGCTCACGTACCCAGGAGTCGGGCCACTGAAGAACACCAGAACAACCAGCAGGTGGATCGGGCTGCTRAGAYTGAAGTGGCTCAGGTGGACCTGGACTGGCAACATAAGGGTGAATTATTKCTAGCTCAGTGGGCCTATGACACCTCAGGCCATCAAGGAAGAGACGCAACATATAGATGGGCTTGTGACCGAGGGCTGGACTTGGCCGTGGACACTATTGCACAGGTTATCCATGAAACGTGCTGCAATCAAGCAAGCCAAGCGGGTAAAGCCTTTCTGGTATGGAGGGTGATGGCTGAAATATAAATATGGGGAGGCCTGGCAGACTGATTATATCACACTCCTACAGACCCGCCAAGGCAAGCGCYAYGTGCTCACCATGGTGGAAGTAACCACCGGGTGGCTGGAAACATACCCTGTGCCCCATGCCACTGCCYGGAACATGATCCTGGGCCTTGAAAAGCAAGTCCTATGGCGACATGGCACCCCAGAAAGAATTGAGTCAAACAACGGGACTCATTTCTGAAACACCCTCATAGATACCTGGGCCAGAGAGCATGGCATTGAGTGGATATATCACATCCCCTATCATGCACCAGCCTCCGGGAGAATCRAATGATACAATGGACTGCTAAAGACCACACTTAAAGCACTGGGTGGTGGGACATTCAAGCATTGGGACACACATTTAGCAAAAGCCACCTGGTTAGTCAACRCCAGGGGATCTGTCACTYGAGCTGGCCCTGCCCAATCAAAACCCTTACRTACTGTAGAGGGGGATAAAGTCCCTGTAGTGCACATAAGGAATATGCTGGGGGAGACAGTCTGGGTTATTCCTGCCTCGGGCAAAGGAAAACCCATCTGTGGTCTTGCTTTTGCTCAAGGACCTGGGTGCACTTGGTGGGTGATGCAGGAGGATGGGGAAGTCTGATGTGTACCTCAAGGGGATTTGATTTTGGGTGAGAATAGCCAATGAACTGAACTATATGATGATAATTGCTATATAATACTTTATGTCATCACTACTATGGTTGCTATATGCCATATCAACGGCATCACAGTAAGAATCACCTGAACTAACAAAGAATGAACTGTGATCAAACYGAGTAAAGTGCAGCGATGATAGAACTGGACAAGCGCAACGGTGATGGAACCAGAACTGGCTTCAGCATGCAACGATCCAACCATCTCTCCTGCCCTGAAGGACTGCTATGACAGATGGAGCCCAAAGTCATGGACTAAATGAACTCAATGGAGGTTTTATAGGGATGGCCCATAGACTAAGGGAATGATATCTGTGTGTATTTATCAAAGGACAGGAAAAGTGGTGGTGATTAATTGGAATGTATTGGAAAGTGTGGGACCTGGGCATGACGTAGATGTTATAAAATAAGGGGTGGATACTGTCCTGGTTTTGGCTGGAATAGAGTTAATTTTCTTCACAGTAGCTGGTRTAGTGCTGTGTTTTGGATTTAGGATGAGAATAATGTTGATAACACACTGATGTTTTAGTTGTTGCTAAATCGTGTTTACACTAGTCAAGGACTTTTCAGCTTCTCATGCCCTGCCAGCGAGAAGCTGGAAGGGAGCATAGCCAGGACAGCTGACCCAAACTGGCCAAAGGGGTATTCCATACCATATGAYGTCATGCTCAGTATATAAACTGGGGGAGTTGGCCAGGGGGCAGCGACTGCTGCTCAGGAACTGGCTGGGCATCTGTTGTGAGTGGTGGTGAACAATTGTATCGTACATCACTTATTTTGTACATTCTTTTATCATTATTATTTTCCCTTTCTTTTCTGTCCTATCAAATTGCCTTTATCTCAACCCACGAATTTTACTTTTCTTTCAATTCTCTCCCCCATCCCACTTGGGGGGGAGTGAGTGAGCRGCTGTGTGGTGTTTAGCTGCCTGCCGGGTTAAACCACAACAGGCACATAAAAGTATCTCCTATGCGTATGCAATACACTTACCAATTGCATCACTACCACTGAAAGTTGTGCCATGTCATTATGCATTACTAGTCAGCTGGAGAACTACTCCCAGGAATCTTAGAGCTGTTAGGAAAGCTTTTAATGATCTCATCTGATGATATGCAAACTAAGCATTCACACCTCTAGAAAGACTCCTTAATAGAAACATGTTGTTGTATGCATTATTATTGTACTCTAATAATTTCACTTCTACACTTCCGTGATTTCACTGTTTACTTCTTTTAAGTAACCACTCCATGGAATAGAAACTGGCAACTTCTACCCTTAGCACCTTTTCTTCATTTGTCCCACTCAACTAGTTCAATAAAGGGATGTGAACACAAGTGGAAGTTTCTCTTTAAAGACAGACATACATATGACGGTTAGTTACATGACACCAGGCTGCTACAGTAGTGCTAATAAAAATCAACTGCTGRACTGTTTACACAGGTTTGCATAAACTCCTTCAAGTGCCCTGAACTGAATTGTAGCTTTGTTGCTCTGAAAGTTTCTGCTCAGCTGGTTTACCAAGGTCTTGTCCTTAGCTGCAAGCTACAGGATTGCACTTTTAGATTTTTCGCTTCATTTAAGTGTTTATAATCAGGAACTTTCTTCTGAAATTCCAGTGACAATTGACCGCCAAGCCCTGACAATGAGCTCTTCGGCTTTGATTATGGGCTGAACAGAACTGCGGCTTAACAAAGTTTTTTTTTTTAACTGTTCTTTCTCATCCAGTAAATACAGAGTTTCAAATACCTGTGACAATTTCTTAAGGCATTCTTGACACCTTAATGCAAAAATTCCCTTCTATATAGCCAAAAAAGGAGACATTTAATACTTTGAGTATCTCAAAAGTGACACTATGTCACTAAATTGCACAGTGTTTTCTCATTTACTGTTTTTCTAGCTAGTGTTTTGTGTTTAGATGTGCATTGGTTTACTCCTGTTGCCAACATGAGAAAACGCCTCGGACTGAAAAACATCACCACTCTAATGCTTCTGGAAGACATACATACAGAAGTTGAACTTTCTGATGAAAAAAAGATACATAATTATTCTGAAATGTCAATGTTCCTTTGAGTCAATAAATATTCTCCATTCTTCCCGCCAAACTTTTATTGTCAGAGTGCATGCTGCAGATGTTAACTATTAAAACTTTGTTTACAAGAAAACTGAAAAGCAAAATTTTGACAACTTTAGAAAAATGGTGACAAAGACTAGGGATGTTTTACTTACATAAAGTAGAGATAAAAGGAAGCAAATTATTGTGATTTGGGATTTTCTAAGCTTTCTGCCCCTCAATGATTAAAAAGTAACTACCTCAGCAAGCAGTACCTGCAAGATCACAGACAGTTCTCTTCCTGGATGCATAAGCGGTATCTTGTTCAAACCAGAGGAGGGAGGAATAACAGGCAAAGAGTTGCCCATTATTTAAAATACTTGAGAAAGGCCAAAACCACTGAGCAGCTAGTATCAGCAGGCAATCATTTATGACTCAGGGAACGAGCAAACAAATCTTCTGATATTGAAGCTAGGTTAACGTCCAAGGMAGGACAGTTTCCTTCAGGATTTACCAATGAGATTAGCCCTAACACTAGATTCTGGGTGGGAAGGGACCTCTCAAACCTGAAGGCATTTTATTACAGAGTGAATCTTCATGAGTTCTTGAAATTTTGTAAGAGGCCTGATCTGGTTCTCCAGCTCCAATAAATACTCCAAAATCTCTCAGAKCTGAGGTGGACTCTAGAAGATAGGGCTGCAAGGAACAATCAGAGTTTTCTTCTGCAAGAGATATCATTAGAAGTTATTTAAAAGGCTTGATATATCACGAAGATAAGCTGCCTCTTCTTTGAATTTGTCAAACCCCATACTCAAATTATGAATTAAACTTGGTTGCTTAACTTAGATCCTTCCTACAGCTGTCTTAAGATTTCTAAAAAAAGCTCAAGTTTTACCTGTGTAAACAGTTGTCTTTCAAGTTTAATAGGAATATTTTAAACAGTACATGCTTGTTAATTTTTTTCTAATATAGTTAATTTATAGTTCAAGAATTATGATTTTGGAATAAAAATAGTATTTTCCAAATCTGTAACAAAATAATGACTCAGCTATCTTTAATATTAAATTCTTGCCAAACCAGCTACAAGTCATCAACCAAAATACCAGTATTTATCTGTAGAAATAACCGAGCTATAGAATAAAAATATAAATACCCATGAAAATACAAATATTATTTAATAGTATAATTTTAATAAAACTTTATTCAAAATAAATTTAGGGAATGGTTTCTAGGACTTGCTCATTCTCCACACTATCATATCTGAACTGAGCTGAGCTTCTGCTATTTTCAAAGCAATTTCCTGGTAAAGGGTACCATTCATTGTTTGATTCATACTTAGCACACACTCTTCCTGTTCATTCTGAAGCTTCTTTCTGAATTGCCAAACTCCTTCCTCACTGTCCAGTAAAGAAGCCACAGGAGTGTCACTTATTTTCTTGTCAGGCTCCTTCCCCCATGTCAAACTGTTATCAGCTTTACTTTCTTTTGAGAAGAAAGAGCTCCTCAAGGTGAGCATTTCTTTTTCCAAAGCCAGTGCTAACTGTTCAGTAAGTACACCTTTGCTTCCAGATCTCAGGAGTTTCACATCACAGCTTGGTGGGAGAACTCTAGTAAGGCTATGAAGGCACTGGAACAAGACAGTCAGATTTCTGTAAAATAAGATTATTATTATTAAAGCTACCTTATATCTTCAAAATTCTATAATGGAAAATTAAACAAAGCTATTTTAAATCAAACAGGGAAAAACATGCTGAATATGGTCTTAAGTATTATGTGTACTGTACATACAAGAGTAAGCAAGGGCTTTCTAATGGCCTGCACACTAGCCTCTGTACGTCAGAAGAACTGACACTAAGCAAACTTCAGCAACATAAATATTCTATGCTAAAATATATGTCCATGATTAGGGTTACATGTGCATCACTTGTTTCTTTAAGAAGCAATTCATTGTATGTGAAGGCCACAGGTAATAGCACAAAGGAAATGTGTTTTCTGCCCCTAAATGTAGACCAGACAACAGTCACTTATATTCATAGACTGTCACTATAAACAGGCATGTACAGCATGGCTATTAGGTGGCCCACAGCTTGTCTTTTTTAAATGGTCACTGGAGAGGGAAAGTTGCACTTAAAAATCAGACATTCAGAATTAAGAAACCAAGATAAAATAGTGCTGGTAATCATCAGGGAACCTACTCTCCTGGATACCAGTGTAGCATATATGACACAGGGACACATTCCTCATTCTAAGAGGAATGTAGAGTTTGTCCAAAGTCTTATTTCCAGTGTTTGCCCAGATAAACTCCTCGGAAGATGTCTTTTGATGAAAAAAGAAAAAAAATTATCTCAGAAAAAAAAAAAAAACAGCCCACCAAAACCAACCAACCAACCCACGCAAAAGCCCCCACAAGCATCGTTAAGTAGCTAGTTTTCTCACACAGATCAGAAAGGCATTTTTCCTTAAAGTACTTCTATTTCARTTTAATTATCTTAATATTCCACTACTTATAACAGATATATTTTATTTTGGTTCTGAAAGGTTGTGGAAAAGAATAGTCTGTAGCTCCCACCTATCACAGAAATATCCTAGCTCGATAAAAGATCAATCCAAAGATGGGAAAAAAGATAAAGAAAATACAATCATAGTTACACCATAAACATGCAGCTCACTAACTGTTAATGCAAAATTGGATCAAAAGTGAATAGTATCAACTAACCTAACTTTTCAAAAGGAACCCAAAGTCTTAAGGCTTAACATTTTACTGATTGAATTCTTAAACATTTCAACATTTCCTCTTACATAAAAGAAGGAAATCAACTCCTAATTTGAGTAAAAGATTGAACCTCACTATAAATTAGAGACTCTTAAAAGATATACCTTTTCTTTCTTTTATTTTTTAGCTTGAACTCTTCAGGACAGGCAATATTTGTCAATACTTGAGAAGTACTTTTTATGTTGTGAGCCTTATCCAGCTAAATCATAAATTATGGCAGTATTAATAACTTGTTTAGCCCGGTTTAGGAAATTTTATAGACATTTGTCCAAGAATYTACATAAGAAAAGGAAATCACTGAGACTTTTCAGACTATTTCCTTTTCAAAATCATGGTAATTAGGAAATAAATATATCAGAAACATATACAAAATTAGACTAAATGTATGTTGCAGTACTAAACTACAAAATGACATAGCAATAAATTTAAATTTAGTATAACTTGGGTTTTGTTGTTGTTTGTTTGGGGTTTTTTGTTTGTTTTTAACATCCCCTTAAGGCATTTTTTTTTAATCAACACATTGAAGAATAATTATATATAAACTAAGAATAATGCAAGAAAAATGAATATAAAATTATGACACAGTGAAATGAACAAAAGAAATAGTAGCAAGCAGATATTAATGGAGAGTAGACTTATTTATAATTCAGTGTTCTAGTCTAGACAAAATTAAACAATGCGGTTCAGGTTCTGTCACAGTTCTGATTTGAAAATAATTCCGCTGTTGCTGATGGTTATCATATCATCTTGGAAGCCTATTGGTTATGATTTTGGCTGTTGTTTAYGGTACCAGTAAGAAAGAGTGCAAAGATAAAAAAGTGTGTATGCAAGATGAATATATTCTACACTTTTTGAGCAATTTTACCTGCAAAATAATGTTAGAACTCCTTCAAATGGATTTTTCAGGGTCCAGTTAAAAACTGTGCCGTACACATTTCCTGCTTTATGACAGAATACATTGTCATGGCATTCCTTAAATGGTACGCATTCCATCTCTCCCAGTAACCATGAATTTACTGGAGTCAATGTGCAGTCARAAGACACAATCTGAAAGGAGAATCTGAAAGATACGGCAAGGACAGCAAGTATATCTTCCATGGAACCTGCAAGAAAATACAGTAAAAAGGTATTTGACCTAAATATTTTGATCATGTTGCATGCATTAAATGTGCTTAGATTTTTGGTTCACACTCCCAGTTTTACATGAAGAGTTTGCACCTGCATTCAGGCATTCTTTGGGAATTTTCTTCTCATCTAAATTCTTATACCTACTTCTGTCAAGTTAGCTGATTAACAGAGCCCCACCTATATAGTGAAAGCTCTGAAGATAAACGTCACCTTGCCAAAAGGAGACTATAAATAGCCTCCTGTGATAGTAAGATGACATGTTGGCTTTAGCCAATGATACAGCATTAAAGGAAGAAAGAAATTAAAATTCATTGCAAACGACCAAAAAGGATATTTCACTATATGAGCAGAAGCCCAGTCTTTAATATCAGGAATATTAAAAGAAAGGAAAATAAATGACCTTAATAGATGTGTAGATGAGGAAAAGCTTCAATTACTTTGGTATTATTTAAGAGTTAATACTAAGTCAGAAAAAAAAAAAATCTATGTATCTAATCAACAGTATCTTATTTATAGAAAAAACACAGGCTTCAGCATTCTTTACTCAGACTTATCTTCAAAATTAACCTTTCCAGATACCCTTCAGCACCAATGCTAGCACAAAACCTTACAGCAACTCACTTAACATTTTTTTCCATTTTGAAAAAATGTTCCATCTTATATTTCACCTGGCTTYTAATTCCCAACAGGTCTATGCAGTTCATATTCAGAGAGACAGATGTGATTACACTTTGAAAACTTAGCTTGGCATCACCTAGAGTAAACAGAAGAATCAACTATATATTTATGAATCCAAATTATTATCAATCCATTTACCTGTACAGTAACTATTATCCCTTAGCATCTTTACTGAATGTTTTCCATTTGAAATATCTTCCAGACTTAACAAAATTTTCCCACAGAATACAGTAATCTTTTTGCTCTCCTGTAAACTATCATTCCGATGTTTTTGTTTCTTCGCATGTAGAAGAACTATGCAACATACATGATGAAATGCCAATAATGGTGAAAGGCTGGTAACAGCAATGACTGTCTTTGCTCCATCCAGCTGAATCCTTGAATATCTCTTAGGATCATTCTTGCTATGCAAGTCCAATTTCATCTTTTTTGGAGGAGGCTCAATTTGACACGAGGAGACAGACAATGCTGAGGCGGCTTTGTTCACCTTAAYGATTTTATTTCGACACTCGATAATCGGAGAAATTGAAGAGAAGTCTTGATCCATCACTAAAGATAAACTGACATCACTTAGTGACCTGTGAAAATCCATATAAGATGACTGCACTCAGAGTTTGTATTTTGCCTTCTAACAACCAGAACTTTGCAGATATATACAGACATTTAAGACTACCACAGACTCCAATATCATTCCAGGTTAAGTCATAGACTGTGCGAAGAATGTAAGTCCTTCAAATGACTTATTTCATCTAAGCTTAATATAAAGATTTTAAAAATGTGGACTGAATTTTCTAAGAGCTTCTAGGAGTTAGATGCCTCATTTCAACTGAAAGAATTTGGATGTCTAATTCACCCAGAAAATGTTGAAAATTCCACACAACCCATGCAGAAACTCTATGACATYTATAATTTATTTTTAAAGATTTAACTTTCTTTTAATAAAAAATTACAGGAAGTATCAATTCTGCCCTCTTTGAGGACTAAAAGCTCTTCTGATGTTCTATATTGTTATATAGATATTAAAACAAAATTGAATGTAGAGTAAAAYAAAAGGTTTAAAATACTCTTACCTTAAGCATGCAGTAATTTCCTGAAATGTATGAAGTATTTTATTTATTCAACAAAGGGTTCTTTCAATGAAATCCTAATATTACTGTTTCAGATCCTCTCTTAATGAGTATTTTGTTCTGTCAATCAATTCAGTCTCAAGATGTCACTGACATCTGAAAGTTTTATGAATGCCTAATTTTCTTTATGGAGAAGTGTCACCAACTCATAATGCAATCTAAAACATCACTGCAATCTTGCATTTGTAGGAAGTACAAAAATAATCAATAAAGGCTTACAGTGTTGGGGGTGGACAGAAAGCAAGCCCTTTTCCCCCAAAACCCAGGTCGTTGTATATAGTACTGAACTGGAGCCCAGAAGGAGCCCAGAACTGCTACTAGCCTAATAGGTAACCTTTGAGAAATGACTTCATCTTCACAGATCTTTTCTGAACTGTAAAAATGGGGGAGAGGGCAATATTGCTGCTGGTTTTTAAAGAATGGTTCCAAATATTCTGAGGATTTCTGAAGCTATACAGAAATAAGTATTTCATTTTCAAAAACAAAGTCATCATCATCAAAGCTAAAAGAATAAACACTGGAAAGGCAAAAMCAATCTCTTGCCTCAGTGGCTCTTAACAGAGGCTGTCAAGAAAATGAGGYCAACTTTCTGGTAAAGTTATAGCAATCTGGCAGTTGAGAAATAATATACCTGTAGCTCCAGCAGAATGGCCAAAGGGTGTAACAGGTCAGCTCCCTCACAACCACTTGAATGATTTTCAGTGGTATCAATAGTCTTTAAGCTTACCCTAAGACAGTCTCAGCTACACTGCTTGTGGGAATATAGGTCAAAAGGTAAGTTCTTACTCMACCAAAGTTTACATTACACAATGCACATAATAAATTTATGCTTCAAGTAATCCTGTGTTTTATAYGGTGTTCCAAATTAGTTCCCTCCCTGTAAGGAGGGACATAAGTAGTATTTACAACTAGAACCGAGCAATTAAAATGAACAGAATAAACAAATAATTTTAGAGACAATAATAAGAATAAACAAATAATTTTGAAGGTTTAAGTATTGTATGGCTGATTGTTCCACATAATTTACACAATACATAAGCTTGGCAAATATTTTATTTGATTGGATACTGGACTGTAGCATAGTTCAATTCAAAAGCTGAGTATTTATTAAGTTGATCAGAGAATTTAAAATGTTTTCTTTTGTGCTTCTTTAAGCAAATCACTCTTTAGGAATGGCAAGATGTTAACAGTAGGGCATCAGGAACTGTATAGCTAAGACAGAGCTTTATCTACACCACATACTGATGTCAGCATAGCTATGTCAACAAGGACCATAATTTTTGTGAAAGAAAACTCTGTTGTAAAAAGCCTCCAGTAATTATGTGGTTATACTGACACAACCGATTTTTGGCTATACAATGTATTTTTTTGCACAGTGCTAGAGAGAGACAAGCAGCAGCAACAATACTGACAAAGACACGCACCTGAAACACTTTATATACAGATGCTCMAATGAGAAAGTTCAAAGCTCAAAAATCCACTCTTGCTACTGCACAGCTTAACCTACAAATTCAGTTTCTATAAAACTACTCAAATAAATTATTAGATAAATTTATATACTTACAAGTAAAATGATTCAGTGAGTTTTACTCCAACTACCAAGCTGTCACCCACAACACGCTGCCACAATTTCTCTATGAAGTGCTCTGGGACTTTAGATGCCAATGATGTCTCTTTACTAAGAGAATGAGGAGGATTTTCTACATCATCCCAGAGAGAGACAAGACCTTCCTTACAGAAAAACATTTTTTTAGATAAATTAAGTGGAAATATTAGTTCTTTTTACACTGCATTACTTTGTGTTATACCACAAATGATTGCTGGAAGTGCTTTTAAGATACATAAAATGAAATCTATATAAACTAGTTTATTCTCTACAACAGATAGAATTGCATTTCCTTAAAAAAATATTTTCATGATATCATGAAAAGCACAACTCATTCTCTCCTTGTAAACATCACATATATAAATCTTGAACCGTCATACAATTAATTGTCCAAAGAAGATTTAAGGTACTAGAATGTATTTTATATTACTACATTAATTGCTCGAAATTTTGTTATCTAAACCTGGCTGACTTGAAAGGGACCACAACATTAACTGAAAGGGAGATCAACTCCATTTCAAGCAAATTAGGAGGCTTCTTTTGAGCAACATATTAAGATAACATTTTCCCAACCTCCATCACCTTCTCAGCCCACAGTTCACTCTGCCCCCATTATAAAATCATTTCTGCTTACACAGATCTATGACAGTTCATTTTTCGTAACATGTTAGATCACAGACAGATATTCAATATCCAGGCAACTGTGCCAATTAAGACTGTACACTCCCCCCCCTATTTGTCACTAACTCTTTGTTAGAGGTTACTCCTCCACACAACTCAGTTGTCAGGAATATTGTGCAAATCAATTTCAAGTAAAGGCAACTAAATTTACTCTTATCTACATACACTGACAGGTTAAGGTAATGAACCAGACTTAAAAAGCAGATTAATGAGTTCTGATAGTGGCAATCCCTACTGGTGAAAATAACAACTGGTTGAGGGAAGCACCCTCAACAAATGGCTTGGCAGAATTCAGAAGTGATCTGTAGTCTCCTCTGCATTTTACCTCTTTTGCAGTTGGTAGAATATGGGTTCTTTCTTCAACAAGATCTATTAATGCTCTGCAAGATTCAATAACAACCCTCTTTTTGAGTCGTAAATGCTGCTGTAGCTCTCGAACAGAGGTGCAACCAGCCTGTAAAAGATAAAAATTATCATTAGACTCATGCTTAGGTCTACTGCAAACAGGAACTGATATTGAAGCTACCAAGATATCTTTTCAGCTTTCCATTTTTATGCAAGTATCACAAGTCAGGATCCTGGTGTTCCCCAAGTAATGCTTCTAAATGATGTTTAAGTCAGGCTACTCTGCTGCCAAAATATGAATCTAAGAATTTTGGCCTCTCAGCATTAAACCTACAGTTTAAAATAAACTTCTAAGGTAAATTTTATCAAACTATGTAGATATTCAGCCCTTTCATTATTATTCCTGCTTCATTTTTCCATTGATACCAGTTTTGATTTCTTCTCAAGACTTGTCTTGATTACTGGTCAAGTAAATATATTGAAGAGTTGACAGTTTTACAAACAGACATATGTGCAGGCTACATGTCCTGGTTCCGGCTGGGACAGAGTTAACTTTCTTTCCAGTAGCTGGAGGGGGTGCTGTGTTTCAGGTTTGGTAATGAAAGGAACATTGATGGCCCATTGAAGCTTTGGTTGTTGCTGGGTGGTGCTTGCACTGAGGACTTTTCAGCCTCCCATGCTCTGCCAGGTGCAGGGGGAGCTGGGGGGGAGCATAGCCAGGGCGGTTGACCTAGCTGGCCAATGGGGTATTCCATACCATGTGACATCATGCTCAATATAAAACTGGG